>JBANCY010000187.1:0-56416 GCA_037040045.1 Phorticella flavipennis | reverse complement strand
ACGGACAGGGCTAAATCGACTCCGCCATTGATCCTGATCAAGAATATATATACTTTATGGGGTCTGCCACGCCTCCTACTGCCTGTTACATACTTTGCACAAACTTATTATACCCTTCATACTAATTTTCAATTGGGATCAGGGTATAATAAATATATAATATGAAAAATTCTGTTCAAAATTTAGAAAAACTTAAATATACTTATAATTCCTAGGAAAAAAATCATATTGGTTTTGTATAAATAGATTTAACAGTTAGAGAGACAATATCACCAAAATCCTGACTTTTTCTAACATTTCAAAACAACGTTTCTACATTGTACACCATTTTTTAAATGGGATAAGGGTCTAATAATTACGGGGCCTCGGTGGACCAGTGGATAGCGCAATGGCCCGCCAAACAAGAGGTGCGAGTTCGAGTCCCGCTCATGTCGATAGACATAACCCTCCTAGAAAATCTAGGTTGCGGCGCAGGATTTGAGATCCACCCACTTAAAAAAATGTGTTCAGTGAAGGAAGTAGAAATTATGGAAAAAAAGTGCTTCAGACCTTGACCCGAAAGGGTTTTTATGGCAATATAATAATAATAGGGGTGGAATAACAGATGGTCAAAGCTTATATTTTTTAAAACAAAAAACAAAATCGAATATTAAATGGTATATTAAAAAAATTTTAAATTTTCAAAATTTTAAATTATAAAATAAATATCATATTTGGGACACTTAAATTGAAATATATTTGCCGTAGGGCAACACTGACTCGTAGAAAGCTTTGGCAACACTGTCAACAAATTTTTGGTAATTTTTAATGTCTTCCAAAATGAGTAGGCTGGCAACTCTGGACGTTAGACTTAATCTTTCTGTGACAGCTGTTATTGAGTCAGGTTGTATTTGCTGTAAAAATTAAAATATTTTTATAAAATTCTTATTTTTTCCCAGAATCTGCCGATTTTTGTCTAAGAATGAGCTATAAGAAGTCTTCAAACAATCCAGTTGCACCCGCAGCTCAGCAGCTACGCGACGTTTCGACTTTGTCTGAAGAGGATTTGCGTGCCGAATTGAAGGCCATTTGCAAGGAAGAAAAGCGCATTGCCCATCGTCTAAAAGTTGTCAACAACCTATTGATGCGTTGCAAGTATGAGAAGTATCTTATGGATAAGGGAAAAACCGATTTCCAGAAGGAATACGCTCTGAAAATGTTGTCCTTGTGCGATCGCGTCGACGAGATGCTGGCAGCTGCTGACAAACGCGACAAGGAGCGTCAGTTGAAGAAGAAGAACAAGAAGAATAAGAATTAATGAAACATTGAATTGTTTGTCCAAAATTTTATATATTGTCAAAAAGAAGAATTCCGAATTACAAATGTCAATAGATTAAACGAAATATTTTGTGCAGATTTTGGCCAAATATTTGCATGGTCAAATCGATAGAAATTTTGTTGGTTCGGGTATTTGCATTGTCGAAATTGCCTAATTTTGCTTCAAAAATCATTTAAAATTTCATTTGAAACGAAAATTTGGTGCATCCTTTGGCTAGTTGCGATTTCCGATTAGAATATATACATTTTTTTTGTGTTTGCCTATCGTCTTGCCAGTTCAAGTGTTTTTGTCGCCTGCATCGTCATTATTGGCTATATCATTCGATGATATTTCAGTGATTTTCTCGATTTCCAGTTCAGTCATCGTCTTTTGGGAATTGTCTTTGTCATCGTTGTTCTCAGCTCCGTCCTCAGGCCCAGCATCTCTAACAGGCTCAATATCGCCGATTTGTTCTTGAACTTGCTTCGGTTGCTCAATGGAATCCTGTTTCTTATCCTTCTTCAGTTTATCCTTGCCAGTTAGCTTCACACCTTTATCATCCTTCAGCAGTCCATTCTCAGTTATATATTCGATCAGAGCATCAACTGTATTTTTACTGCAACCAGCACCCGCATCATTGGTTCCCTCGGCTTTATCAACTTTATCCACTTTTGCCTGTTCGCCCTCGGTCTTTGCCTCCTTCTGCAGGTCCTTTGGCTGCACATCGCTGTCGCCAGTTTCTTCCTTCTTAGAGTCAGATTGTTCGTTTAACTTCTTGTCCAGGCCGTGTTCTTGAACATATTTCTCCATCTCGTCTACCTTCCTTTCCAGTCGTTCAATGGACATCAGCCAATTGGCCAGATTCAAAAAGAACGACAACTGCGGATTGGGAAGAGTTGGTTTCTGTCTCGGTTTTCGATTCATTTCGCGTTCTTTCACTTGTATAAAGAGTCCGTATAGAAGAATGAAATACTAAAAAATATATATTTTACTAAATTTGTACGTGAAAAAATGAAAGCGATTGAAATTGTGATATGAGTATCAGAGAGTATGAACGTAGAATGATCAACAATGTGTCGACAAATGCTCAGGAAGGAAAATATATCTTTATATCAATGCTTACTGAGCTATACATACATTTTCTATTCTCCCTGATCTTCCCTGATCACCAATTCGGTTTCAGATGTTTCCATAGCTCTTCCTAGCAGTGCAATAGGCTAGTGCAAGCCATCCTAGAAGCAGATTTACTCAACGATATAGGATATGACACACAAAGTTGATCTTCTAGCTAAAAAGAAAGTTCCTGCCTCATACTATTTGTTCCCAAGATCATACTTAAAACGTGGGATGTCTTATGTTCGATGCAGAGATGGAGACTTAGACCTGATTGAAGTCCCCGGGGCAGTGTGCTATGCCCTATCAAGCACATAATATGTATTTACTGGAAACTTCTCAGTGAGACAGTGAGTGTTCAACCGCCGAACTACTGTATGAAATTCATCTAGAAGCAACTGGACATATTCAGCAGATGTCTGACAAGATGATAGATGGGGATTAACTTTCTCCCACATTACCTGTACCTGTAGAGAACGAGAAAGCTCCATCTCAGCCAGTCTAAACAACACGACGGTACCACACTGCATTAGGGTCTAATACCTTGGGCTCATCCTCGACAGGAGACTCTCATTTCGAACTCACATTGTGGCCAAGAAGAGACAGCTAAATATCAAGCTACGACAGATTTAGTGGCTTTCGGAAACCATCGAAGCTATAGCTGTTTAAGGCCATCGTAAAGCTTGTATGAACTTATAGCTTTAACTTTAGGGAAAGGTCTCAAATATCAACATAGGTATAATATAATGATTTCAGAGTAAACCTTCAAGAATGATAACTGGAGTTCACTTTTTAACCACAAATCAAGACCTACTTGAAGAGACAAAAATCCCATGGGTGTTCGAAGTGGTCCAGAGGTTAAATAATACTTATATGAAGAGGCTGTCAGACGACAACAACATGCTGGTCATAAACTTACTCGATAATGGGCTAATCAGAAGGAACCTTAAGAGGCTCCAATTACTTCAACTGTCATTTGGAGACCCAGGCTTGAAGTAATCCATTCCAGCTTGAAGAACATTTGACTTTCAGTGCCGAATGGCAATGAAATAATATTGGATCTGGCAGCAACATAACAACAAAAGATAGGTTTCTTTGAATCACCCTATCGGGTCAAACCCTGAAGCACTATTTTTCTTTATTTCTGCTTGCTTCACTGAAAAAGTTTTTTATGTAAGTGGATTTCAAATACTTCACCACAACCTAGTTTTTTTGTGAGGGTCATGCCTATTTACATGAGCGGGACTCGAACTCGCACCTCTTGTTTGCAAGGATAGTGCACTATCCACTGGTCCACTGAGGTTCATTACGATAGCTCAAAAACATAGGATGCACGGAGGACAGACAACCTTGGCCCAATCAATATCATTATACCTCTCGTCCAATCTGATATAAAAATCAAACTTTTGTTTAAATTTTGTAGCCAATTTCCTGTTGTCCAAATTTCATTGTGCAATTCTTATCAAGTCTTTATATCTTTTTATTCTACAAACTGTTTTTTTTTTTCCAACATATATAGAAACAAAATTTGAGGACTTGCTAAATGCAATTTGTGAGCGTCTCGTCAAAAACAATCGAAGAAATTCAATTAATGGCAAAAGTGCTCGTCATACTCAGCACTTTGGTAGACCTTTTTTTATTGTTATATACCCTAATAAAGGGCATGCGAATTTGTTAGTAGAAGTTCCAATTTACCAAACAAAGAATGATATTAAATTAGAAAAATATTAGAGAGTTTTGAGTAATTTGAGAGAAACTCAGCCTATAATCTCCCATGGAAACTAAGACCCTGAAAGAGTATGATTTTATTTGAAAGGGAACAAAGAATGATGAAATATTGGAAAAATTTTGGAGAATTTTGAGTAATTTGAGAGAAACTTATCCTATAATGCCCCATGGAAACTAAGACTGTGAAAGGGTATATGAACTTCCGCAACTTTCTAATATATTTTGGACTTTTTTTCGTACATAATTGGTAATTGGATTTGTGGCTCGGAGAGAGTCTGCCCGACGACTATTTAACTTGTTAATTTTATTGTTGTTCTTTTTGGAGACGTCTGCCGACGTCGTCTGTCTCAAGATTCCCCGTCTAATGAGTGGGTAAACATTGAAATGCTTGTAAATTCGGTAAATTTGGCTGCAGTTCGTCAAGTGAGTTCCTTCCTCCTGCGTTCCCGCCGATTTGGGGAACAATGGACGAAACCAAAGAAAGTAAAACGAAATCCTTTTGTGCCTAGTCGAGTTCATTTATAATTAAGTTGTCTAATTCATTTCGGCCGGCCTTTGTTGATATTTATTTTTAACTTTTTTCTTTTCCACCAAGCCGCCATTTCCTTCCTTTGAGCCTTGTTGTTCTTTACTCATTACCACAGGATCCACTCTTGACTCCCTGCTGTGCTGTAAAAACAAACGTTTGCTTTTTTCCTCTTCTTCATTTTTGTTTGCAATGATTCTTATGGCATTCAAGTGGCTTTTTATGCGCACTTCAGTTTCAGCTGGCTGAACCAAGTGCCCCAAGTCGACGCGAGCGGAAACGGAAATGGAAACGGCAACGGCAACGGCAATGGCAATGGCGATGGCGATGGCAACGCCATGAAGTTAATTTTATTTATGCCGCACACTTGGCGCACAAGGAATTAGCAGGCAGATAAAACAATAGCCGCTTCCCACCTGCCCGGAGCTCCCGAGCTCTCACCTGGAAGACATACTTAAATTGCAATAAATATAAATGAAAGTCAGCCAGGAGACTGTGGCATATGAAAGTCAGTCGACTGGATGATGCTATTGCCTACGAGATCAGGGCGTGCTCACCGACGGACACCGAGGCAGACTTTTTCTTTTCCTAAAAACATTTCATTTGCCCGAAATTCTATATGGGATATCATCGAATTGGACCTGCAAAGCAATGCAATGACTTGATATCGTGGATCCTGGTACCATATAGCGATACCCTAGGGGCCTCGGTGGAGGAGTGGATAGCACCGTCAAACAAGAGGTCCAATCACATTCTATCTGCAGGTAGATAACGATAACGAAGTCTATGACACTCTCTGCGCTGAAAAGTCGAACAAGAGCAACGAGAATACATCTGATATGGAGAAACCCAATAGTGATACCAAGGCCAATGCAGAACAGGAATCCACATTGAAAGCCGAAACCCAAAATGAGATGAATATCAATTGCGATCCGCTGCCACGCCCATACGAACGCCACGTGCATCACGAACTGCACCAAAAATCAAGTCATAAGACCGCAAATCGTCTGATCGTTAAACATATCAACAATCTGTTCCCCCAGCCAACTCGTCCGGTAATGCCCACGATGCCCATGATGCACTTCATGCACTTCGGCGGGCACGGGGAAGTGCCCCAAGTGCTCTACGACTTGAACGATACCTACAATCATCCGAATCCCAACTTACAACATATTATGCCCAATATGAATGTGAACATGAACATGAATATGAATCTAAACATGAATATGAACATGCTGGTCAACCCGATGCAGGCGCCATTGCACAATGTGCATTTCGTGCCCACGGAAATACCCGGCAATGTCTGTCAAATGGTGCCGGATGTGGGCCTAATGCTACCCCTACCAAACAATACACCCAACTTTAAGCATCCAAGCGAGTCGGTTAACAATTTCGAGTGTCATGAGAATAACTTCACCAACGGCTACACATCCCATGTCCCGGAGATGACCCAGCTGCCCACTGAGGAAACGAATCCCAATATCAATCCCAATCCAAATCCCCATCCCATGACCAATGGCTATACCCTGGGTGCTCACACGTGTGTCAATGACGGCAGCGGGTCGGTGGATTTCCAATCCTACGCCACAACCTAGTATTTCCAGGAGGGCTGTGCCTACCGACATGAGCGGGACTCCACTGGTCCACCTAGGAACTAAGAATTATAAATATATCGAAATTTTTTAATGAGTTTTCTTTTTTTTTATTTTCGATTTTGTTTTGTTTGTTTTATCTAGTCGTAGGCATCATTGGTACCGTCGTAGCCGAAGTATCCCTCGGGGGCCAAGGCACATATCTTGTCCATGACTTCATGAATGAACTCCAGAATGAATTCCAACTTCACCCGGACGTCGGCATTCATCGCTGCAAGCCTGTTATTCAGCCAAATCAATCGGAGGCGCTCGACTTTCTCAATCAAAATGTCTTGCACTTTATCCAGAAAATCCATGTCCTCGTGCAACTCAGTGACCATTCCGTCAATAATCCTTTCGGTCAAGTCCATTAGATATAAGTATTCGGATTCCACACCATTATTGTCGGTTGCGGCACGGATGCAATCGTTCTCCATATTGCAATGAAGCTCATGCATAAGAATGTTATACTCATTAAACATGTGCGCCATTTGGGTATGACTTGGTTGATTGAAAGTTGGTGCCGCAGCCATGGCTAAAGTTGTTAATTAATTAACTGAAAATATAACAATTACATGAAATTAGTTTATTTGAAGAGCTTAAAAATGTCACCTCACCCGTTGATAGTTTTTGCAAAAAGAAAGTTTCATGCGCAGAGATGCCACCTTGACAACTTTGAAGGGTCAAGAAAAATGTAGACGAGAAATTCGATGTCAGTGTTGATTTTTTCAGTTTGACTGTTGCTCCATTGGTATATATCGATATCTATATCGATATTTATTGCACGAAAATGAGTTTAATGAAATCGAATATTTAAATAAATGATTATTTATTACCTTCAATTCCATTGCTATAGGATTAGGGCTAAATCTTGTCATCTTTGAAAAGAAAAATTGGTCACCGGATCCATGATAATCAAGTTTGTGGATTTTTGAGGCTCGATAGTAAAAGATATGGATAAAATTTGAATTTTTAATACTTCAATCTTATATTTTGTGTTATCGTGGTAGTATAGTATAATAGTATAATTTAGTTATGGATCGGTACAGGAAAGAGAAACGCATTGTAATCCAATTTAAGATCTTAAGTTTTAAGGCAAGGTTAAAAAGCTTAGATCGATACTTTGCGATTCCTCGAACCACGAAAATTTCGTCATGATGATATGAATAGATAATGTTTTTTTTTTCTGTAAAGTTACATAAAGTACAATGTCTATATGAATAATCTGAAGACTATTCAAAACTTGAAAGAGCATAATTTTATCGCTGAGTCGGTCTATTCCGAAAGGCATACTGAAAATTTGTCAAAAAAAAGAAATCGTTGAGAGAGTGAGACGGGACGATAAACATATCCTATATAGTCATATTGCATGCTTTACAAACACATACAATATTTTCCAAAATTCAAAATCAAAATCAAAGTATCACACGTAATGTAAACCTCTATACATAATGAAATTTCGATATAATACCAATTGAATCCGTCAAATTTTCTGTAAGACTTATTGTACATTCTTGGCGAGCAAAACAAATAGGATTATCCAATTGAAGTATCTTAAATTTTCATTATACATGCGGTTTACATGCCCCAATCCTGAAATACAGTTTCTTTCTTCCAACTTCTTTATTTGGCATTATTTGGTTTTCAATAAGACGCCGGAAAACGCAAAAATAATGCAAAATGTGTTGCCTAATTTGCCATTAGTGCCATAAAGGCAAATTATGAAGTCGTACTGGGTCCTCAGACTCCCCCAGGCAGGCAGGCAGGCGAAGGTCCCCCTATAGAGCTCGATGTAGCTGTTGTTTGGGCCGGCTGCTTATCGCAGTTTTTCCTCTCGTTTTACTCTAATTCGCCTAATATGGCCAAATGACACGAGCCACGTTTTATTGGGCGCACGGGGCGGGGTGTGCACCGGCAGGTGGGGTCTCTGGAAACTGGGACTGCGTTTAGTCGACTGGGCGTGCCATTTTTCACGGCCCTTGTTACGCTTATCCTCATGGCTCATAATAGCTTTTCATTATTGTTATTATCCCGAGAGTTCCACTCGTAAAAATCTCCGTTACAACATTAACAAACGCATAAACAAAGCGCCAAAGAAGTGAAGGAAGACAACGACGGGGGTACAAAAAAGAAAAAAAAAAAGAAATTCTGCAGTCGAGGAGAAATGCCAAGGCTTAAGCACTGTCAGGACAGCAGGAGGAGGGCGAAGAAAAAAACGCGAATCCTGGAGGATGGCGAATATTCAAATGAAGTCGCGCGATAAGCCGACTCCAAATCTGTGAGAGAAACAAGAAAAACAAGCAAGACGGTATTATCTTCGGCGCGCCGAAGATTTCATACTCTTTTCGAAGATAGCGGTAGATTTTTAAGAGTTTTCAGAGTATAAGAAATTTCAGTCAATTACGTTTCAAAACATGAGATATATGGGCAAAACTTACTTTTGGTTATATGACAGCTATATGATATAGCAATCGATCCTTATGAAATTTGGTAAATCGGTAGGTAATAACGCATCTTAGGAGTATACAAGCTTTCAGTCTAATACGTTGGAAAATATAGGAAATATGGACAAATTCGAAATTTGATTATATGGCAGCTATAGGGTTTAGTAGTTAGATCCTTTTGAAATTTGATGAAACGGGAGATAATAACGAATCTTGGGAGTATGTAAGCTTTCAGTCAAATACGTTGGAAAACATGGAAAATATGGACAAAACCGATTTATGGTTATATGGCAGCTATATGATATAGTGGTCCGATCCTTATACAATTTGGTAAATCGGTAGATAATGACGCATATTGGGAGTATGTAACCTTTCAGTCTTATACGTTAGAAAACATGAGAAATATGGACAAAACCAAATTATGGTTATATGGCAGCTATAGGGTTTAGTAGTTCGATCGTTTTGAAATTTTATGGAACGGGAGATAATAACGAATCTTGGGAGTATGTAAGCTTTCAGTCAAATACGTTGGAAAACACGGAAAATATGGACAAAACCGATTTATGGTTATATGGCAACTATATGATATAGCAATTCGATCCTTATGAAATTTGGTAAATCGGTAGGTAATAACGCATCTTAGGAGTATACAAGCTATCAGTCTAATACGTTGGAAAACATGGAAAATATGGACAAACCCGATTTATGGTTATATGGCAGATATATGATATAGTGGTCTGATCCGACCGATTCCGACAATTGAGCTGACACATAGCATAAGAAGGTTATACGCCAAGTTTCATTAGGATAGCTCAAAAGTTGAGGCACTTGTTTGCATACCATTCCGAATATAACTTTTGGAGTTTAACGACGTTTCCCTCAATGCATTACATACTTTCCGACAAAGTGAACATACCATTTTCTTCGCAAAGAGTATAAGAACCAACGCCTCGCGCTCAAAAGGAAATGTTCTGAAGGCTCTGGAATTTTCCTGCTGCGGGCTAAAAAGCAGACCAAGATGCGGCCCCCTTTGTAATGGGGTGTGATTTGTACACATTTCCCTAGCACTCGCCGTCCCCCAAACGCATAGCTGTGCCTTTTTGGCCGCACGTTTCCCCCGCAACATCTTGGCAAAACCTTAACTAAGCCATAAAATTCCATTTTACAAACTGTGAATCCTTCATGATCACTTTAAGTGGTTCGCGCGTATTTTTTTTCGCCTTCTTTTGGTCCTTCTCCTGCAGCCTGTTGTTGGTTTATGTAGCCTTCAACCCCTCGCGGCGGACAGTTGACGGCAATCATTGCCGGATACTTAAGCGGATTTGCATCTTTGTTTGGCCCCGACCAGAGCATCCGGCCGTATTCTTTGTCTTGACTTGTTTGTTGTCAAAAAAAGATAGAAAAATACACAGATATTAGTGGTTGTTGTTGTTGTGCCGAGCGTCTTCATCAAATTAGACAATGTTGCCAGGACGAACTCAAAAGTTGTGCAATGTCCTTTTTTTGTGCGTCTGTCATTTTTATGCGAGTTGCGGAAAACTTTGCGCCCAAATGGCGTTTACTTAACGTTTCGCCGTCGCGGCCATTGCGATTCGTTATTAGGTTAAGTGCTTTGTCCTGCCATTGTCCTGCCATTGTCCTGCCACATTGTCCTGCGACTGACTGTGCGGCCGGACACGGCGACTGTGTTTGGCAATGTGGTTGCCTTTGATTAACTCGGTATAATAATTCATACAGAGGGTATCCAAGATCCTTGGATCCTGCCAGGATAATGAAATTTATAGTATATATTTTATTTGCTGGAATCTATCTATACCGACTTCTGGATTTAACCTATGGAGATCAGATGGATGTTTTATTTTCAAACGTCTTTGAAGGTAGACAGAAATGTCGAGCCAATGGGATCATAAAAAGCTCGCTGGGATCCTGCCAGAATAATGAAATTTCGCTTTTTTTTCTTTAATATAGTATAGCTTTTATTTGCTGGAATCTATCTATAACGACTTGTGAACTTAACCTAGGGAGATCAGATGGATGTAGTATTTTCAAACGTCTTAGAAGTTAGACAGAAATGTCGAGCTTATAAGATGAGAGGATCACGAAAAGATCGCTTGGATCCTGCCAGGATAATGAAATTTTATAGAATATCTTTTATTTGCGGAAATCTATCTATACCGCTTTCTAAACTTAACCTAGGGAGATGGAGGTAGTCTTTTCAAATGCCTTGAAAGGTAGACAGAAATGTCGAGCTTAAAAGATCATAAAAAGATCGCTTGGATCCTGCCAGAATAATGAAATTTCGCTTTTTTTCTTTATTATAATATATCTTTTATGTACTGGAAGCTATCAATACCGACTTCTGAATTTAACCTAGGGAGATCAGATGGATGTCTTAGAAGGTAGACAGATATGTCGAGCTTATGGGATCATCAAAAGATCCCATTGATCCTCGCAGGATAATGATATTTTGCATATATCACACTTTCTTCAATTATTATTATTATATGGCCATAACAGCCCCATTGGGTCAAAGCCTGAAGCACTATTTGTCGTTTTTGCGGCTTCCTTCACTGAATAACTTTTTTTAAATGGGTGAATTTCAAGTCCTACGCCACAACCTAGTTTTTCTATGAGAGTCATGCCTATATCGACATGAGCAGACAGTGCGCTATCCACTGGTCCACTGAGGCTCCCAATATATATTCTATTCTTCCAAATTTTCTTTAAATTTTTCCCAAGCAGCTGGGTCATGCTATTTGTTCCCCTCTCAATTCGCGCCTGAAAGTAGACTACATTTTTTTGGAAAACAGTTTGAACTTATCCATGGCGTCTGCATTTACAGTTTGAGTGCATTAGCTTAATGATTTCGCCAAAGGACATCGGCGGCTGAACAGTTATGGTGCTGCTGTATGATGTTGACGATGTTACGCAGCACATTTCATAATTCCCGCGCCATGATTAACTGCCAGCCCCGGCCGGGACTGCTGCAACTTTTCCACATTGAGTTTTTCTTTGGCAAAAGTTTTTTGCAAGTTGTTGCTGCTTCTGCTGCGAATCCTCGAGCTCTCTTTCCTCACTCTTCTCTTCCTTCTTTCAAGATGGCGGTCGCATAATTAAGTAGCTGAGTATCTTCGGGGGAGCTGGAGTTGGGGCCAAAGCGCGCTGGTGCGGAAGTGTGAAAGTTGTTGCTCTCTTTAGTTGGCAGCTGGGAATAGCGCCGCATGGAAAACTCGAACTTTTCTGGAAATGTGCAAACGGCTGCAAATAGCCGCTCCACAACCCATTGTAAAATTGTGAAGAATCATAAAAATTATTTCCTATGAGCACTTGAAGCTATAGCTATATATTGGTCTGTTTAAGCACATTATAAGGTTCACAACATCATCGAAAAACTATTTAACTTCCGGAAAATACACATAGAAATATAATACATACCTTTAAAGATTGAAATGAATCTAGCACAAGTTGTGGTTATGTGCTTGGGTCTATAGGAGCCTCTTTATATATAACATTATAGTGCATGGAGCAATCTTGATTGAAGCTGTCTACCTTGTTTTATCCCATTTTCGTATCTTTCAAGTACAGATAAGTAAATGATACAGATAAATATTTTAATATCTATTAGGTTTTTTTTTTGTTTAGATTTTTTTTTCATGTTCTACTTAGTTTTAAAGGTTTTTTTCGAACTTGACGGTTCTATTGAGCAGAATATGGTTATAAATCGGTTATTCAAAGTATTTACCACAGCTAGCCACTACCTTTTCCATCTTTCTGGCAATTTTCAGGTACCAACTCAGAAGAACAGTTCGTCTTTTGATGTGATCCATGAATCGATCGATGGTCTGCCAAGCCATGTATCATCGATCGGAAAAGATTGTTATCTGAGGTAGCATTGTTTGGGCTATACAGCGTGGGGTGAGGTAGGACTTTCCAACGAAGTGTTTCCAAGTACGTTTTAACGACTCAACTAACATGTGGTCGAGCTTTGTCCTATTGCAATATTACTTTGTCGTGTTTATCCGAAAATTGCGGGCGTTTATCTCGGCTCAAACGCATTAACTGTGTTCGGTAAAGGGCCCCGGTGACGGTTTCGCTCGGTTTGACCAGCTCATAATATATGATGCCCAGCTGATTCCACCAAGTATAGAGCATGAGCTTGTATCCATGGATATTCGGTCTTGGCGTTGATGACAACGCGTCGCCGGGGTATCCATACGATGGGGCTATCGTAATAGATCCACTTTACGATGCAAAAACCTTTCCTTATTTGATATGCGAGCTAGTGTTTATCAACTAAGATTGATCCCTCTTTGAAAATAACCGTATTGTTTAAGCAAATCAGAATTTCTTCTATTTTTATCTTCTTTAGATGAAGAACTGTGGTTGATGTAGAACTATTTTTAGCGATTCACCTCTTAGAGCATCCACCTATCTATATTAAACATGAGCCTCAAAACCTTATGAAATATTTCTTTCAACCTCAACCCAAAATGTAATATTCTATTTACACATTCGATTTAAATAGCTGCAGCTCTTTCAATATATTTATGACTCTCAAATTTGTATTCAAATCCAAATCAAAATCAAAACTAATGAAGTGAAAACGGCACTAAAATGTCTTAATATGTTTTCGACATAAACCGCCCGAGCTGCAAAATGCTCAAACGCCCGTGCAAAGTAAAGGACAAGGCCCTGCCCGGGCTTGCCTCTTCCAGCCTTGCCTAACCGAGCCAGGATAACACAGGCAGTCGGGCTGGCACATAATATCCTTGTTGATTTCTTTTCAGGCGATTTACTGCCTACACACGTTGTTGTTGTTGTCGTAGTTGTTGTTGTTGTCTTTGTTGTTGTTGTTGTTGTTGCTGCTGTTGCTATTGTGCTTGTGCGTTGCTTATCTCAATGCTGGGATCAGCTTTCGTCCTGCCTCTGCCTTTATGCCCCATAGCCTGATCGATAAATTTTCCATTAAAGTTATTTTTAAATGCCGCAAACAAAAAAAAAACAAGTAAGGAATGATTTTCACGGCGCGCCGAGAATTTCATACTCTTTTCGAAGATAGAGGTAGATTATTAAGGGTTTTCAGAGTATATGAACTTTCAGGCAATGACGTTACAAAACATGAGAAATATGGGCAAAACTAACTTTTGGTTATATGGAAGCTGTATGATATAGCAGTTAGATCTTTATGAAATTTGATGGAGCGGTAGTTAATAACGCATCTAGGAAGTATGTAAGTTTTCAGTGTAATACGTTGGAAAACATGGGAAATATGGGCAAAACTAACTTTTGGTCATATGGCAGCTGTATGATATAGCAGTTAAATCCTTATAAAATTTGATGGAGCGGTAGTTAATAACGCATCTGGGGAGTATGTAAGTTTTCAGTGTAATACGTTGGAAAACATGAGAAATATGGGCAAAACTAACTTTTGGTTATATGGGAGCTGTATGATATAGCAGTTAGATCTTTATGAAATTTGATGGAGCGGTAGTTAATAACGCATCTAGGGAGTATGTAAGTTTTCAGTGTAATACGTTGGAAATCATGGGAAATATGGACAAAATGGATTTATGGTTATATGGCAGCTATATGATATAGTGTTCCGATCCAATCGGTTCCGACAAATGTGCTGACACATAGTAAAAGAAGGTTGTATACCAAGTTTCATTACGATAGCTCAAAAACTGAGGGACTAGTTTGCATATATACAGACAGACGGATGGTCTCCTTCTGACCATTCTGAATGTAACTTTTGGGGCTCTACGTCGTTTCCTACAATGCATTACATAGTTTCACACAAAGTGAATATGCTATTATCTTCGAAGGGTACAAAAATGGAAAGATAAGAACAAGCACAAGACAGGAGTCTGGCCGTCTGACTGCGGCTGGAAGGACGAAAACGTGTGCCAGCCTGTGCCAGGATAATGTACTCGTTATGCCTGATAAAGTTATAAACTCGTATGTGCTGGCAGCGAGGGTTGTCCTTGTCCTGCCTATCGAATTGATTTACGGCCTATGAAAATTTCACAAAACATCGCAAAAAAGAAGGAGCACAACATGTTTAGACGATTGAAACCAATTTAGACATTGTTTTTAAGTATAAGAAACAAAGATTTAAACAAATAGTTAAAAAAAAAGTTGTATACAGAGCGATTTGCTGTAGTTTTTGGTTTTGTTATTTATCGATTGAAATCAGCTTGTCAGCCCTTTTAAGCAGCCGGCGAAAGGGAAAGGGGGGCAGAAACACCTATCATATTTGTGGCTTGTGGCTGGCGAATTCCTTTTGGCTTTACCCAAAAAGTTATCTGATTGAGTGCGAACTGCCAATGGTCTCAACACTCCAAACAGGACCAGGACATTGCCAGGATGTTTCACCCAAACGATATGCCCGTGCTCGTTGTGGTGTGTGTGTGTGTGTTTTTTGTGCGATGATCTAAAACGGAAATCCTGTGGGCAGATAACTGCCATACATTAAGGCAAACACACAGACACTGCCCCCGCCACATGTGTGTGTTTTGTAACCGGCAAAAGCACCAGACCCATCCCCAGCCCCAGCCCCTGTCTCTGCCCCAGTCCCAGATCCCGATATATATTCTAAGCTCAGTGGCAACGTTGTGCTTGCTTCATTTTTATACTCTTTAAATAGTATATTCACTTTGTGCGAAAGTTTGTAATGCATTGAAGGAATAGTCGATAGACCCCCAAAAGTTACATTCAGAATGGTCCATGTCCATTTGTTTGTCCGTCTGTATGTATCCAACTAGTCCCCCAGGTTTTGAGTTATCGTAATGAAAATTTGTACAGAGCCTTCTTTTGTTATGCGCCAGCACATTTGTCGGAACCGATTGGATCGGAACACTATATCATATAGCTGCCATATAACCATTAATCGGTTTTGTCCATATTTTCCATCTTTTCCAAAGTATAGAACTTAAAGCTTACATACTTCCAAGATGCGTTATTATCTACCGCTCCATCAAATTTTATAAGGATCGAACTGCTATATCATACAGCTGTCATATAACCATTAATCGTTTTTGTCCATATTACCCATGTTTTCCAACGTATTAGACTGAAAGTTAACATTCCCCCCAGATGCGTTATTAACTACCGCTCCATCAAATTTTATACGAATCGAACTGCTATATCATATAGCTGCCATATAACCATAAATCGGTTTTAGCCATATTTCTCATCTTTTCCAACGTATTAAACTGAAACTTCACATACTGCCAAGATTCGTTATTATCTACCATTCTCTCCAAAAAGAGTATAAAATCTTCGGCGCGCCGAAGATAATCCTTCCTTACTTGCTTTTCCTTTCTTTTTTTTTTGTCATTTTACTGTTGCTGTTGTTGGTTATTGAATTAGCCCAATAAACCAGAAAAACAAGACAAAACACAGCACATAGAGCTACCCCCCTTACAGCCCAATTGTAAATTGTAAACCCTGCGAGAGGCGTCAAAATAACAGAGTAGGAAAACATTTCAGCACTCGCATTTCGACGACCAACGGCTGCCAGGCAACTCATTAGAATGTTGGCTTCCACACGGGGGGCGCTAATAGCCTCAGTTATCCAACACCCCCTACATAGCCCACACCTGAGACCCACCTCCTCCCGCGGAGGACTTCTCCCAGTCCTTGACATAATTGCAGGAGCTCTCCCTGTGTATTGGCTGTGCGGAATGCTGTTTGTGTTTTTGCCATTTGTTGACGACCATTTGCATTGAGGTGTGTGTGTGTGTGTGGGGGGGGGGTGTATGTGTGTGTGGGTGTGTCTCACACCTCACCTCACCACACCTGTTCTACCAATTTGCCTTTCAGATCAAAGCAACAGCACTAAGGTTTCATTGTCAGTCGACACAGATTGTAACTGTGGCTGGGGCAGTGACAAGGGGCATGAGGCAAAGGCAGAGGCAGTCGGAGAGATTCTCTGGTTCACATAATTACACTTAAATACACAAATTCTATTTATCTATCAAAATTCGTAAAAACCTCTATTGTATATCCAATTGGAATCCAATTTAACCAATTGCCATATCATCGTAATGATGGAAACAAGGAGATCAGTTATAACTTATATATAAGGCAATAGTATATAAGATAGACCTACTGGTCTGAAATTTATGTGAATTTATCGCATTTTGACAAAAAATATAAATTTCTTTAATAACTTGTTATATAGCCATAAAAACACTAACTATTTAACTTTATTTCTGGCTTCCTTCACTGAAGAACTTTTTTTTTTGAGGGTGACTTTCAAATCCTATGATACAAGCTTGTTTTTCTAGGAGGGTTATGAGTCGACATGAGCGGAACTCGAACCCGAACCTTTTTTTGGAGGAACAGTGTGCTATTCACTGGTCCACCGAGGCTCCCTTTGATAACTTGATAATTTGTATTATCGATGCTAGCTGTAAAATCGAAAATCTATGAAAATACAGCCCTTTACATAGGTTCCAATTCAATGAAAGTGAATATCTTGGATGAAGCCCATTTGGATTATCTTTTCAAACGAATTTGCAATCATGGAACAAGTCATAGAGACCGATGAAAGTCTGCAAAGCCAATCAGCTTGGGGCAAATAAATCAGGTCAGCAAATGCTTACAAGTTTCAAAGGAATTCTAAAAGCACTGCCAATTCGCTCTATCATTTTCATAACATCTATTTTTAACGCTAGGCGAAGAGTACAATTCTTTCCAAAACGATGGAAGTTGGCAACAATCCTCATAATACCCAGACTTCGAATCTAACCCACCGATAAGTCTACTGTCTTCACTATCAAAAGATTGCCACACGAATTTGTGAGTTTATAAATGAGTCAAACACTCTACCTGATAGGTAGGGATTCCGAGAGGTCTATGTTACCGTGGATCAAGTTCACAGATTTACGTATTTAGGTTACCTTAAAACGCAGCATTTATTGATATTTAGCTGGTGTGACTCATTGACCTTATCAGTCGGTCGTATTTGGAGGAACCCGAATTTCATGAAAAACTCTTACTCGACTTCCCGGCAAATGACAGTGGGAGTTCCTTTTGGCAGTTTTCTTGGACCACTGCTCTACTCCCACTATACAGTCACACCTCATAATGTTCACATAGAGTATTCAGATTAGTCACAATTATCGAAAAACGCTGAAATCTGGGGGCAAGAGCTGGAACATTAAGAGAAATCCCTCCAAGACAACATATCAAGTTGTCGCACAGATGAGGCCAAGGACCTTGGCATCAGTTTGGACGCCTCACATTGGAGCCAAAAGTACTGTCTATTATCCCCATTTGGCTACACGAAATCTAGATCTGTGGAATCGTCCAGCTAAAAAGGCATTCAGGTTTTCTATAACTGGGCCATGCGCTGAATTGCGATTGAAGACCGGATCGGTTAGATCGGAAGACAGACCAGGAGGTGACAGGATTCGGGACATTGATTTGCAAGAGGCCTTCTCCCTGTTAATAATATCCTTATGGATGTGGATATGGAGTCCATGCGGTTTCGCTTAAATGTAGTTGTAGCTTTTAGAAATGGGGATTGTAAGGATAATTAAATATAATGTCAGAAAGTAGTCTTAAAATGTATATGAGGAAGCTTATCAGACGTAACTTATTTGAATTTTCCAAACTTGTATTTAATATTGGATCTTCTTCATCTGCCCTTTCCAACCATAGTATACAATTGCTTTAATGATAACGATTCTTTCATTAAGTTAAGATTTTCCTGTTTAAGGCTTGGGACTCGCACTCAGAGTCCCATAGTTCTGCCCAACTTAGCGGGAAATGAGCAAGACGAAAGGGCATTGAATGCTCGCAACAAATATTGAAATTGAAGAGCAAACACTTTTCAACCAAGATTCGCTTTGACAAATCTCAAAGAAGCAAAAACCAAACAAAACAACATTTCAAACTGCGGGGGGTGGGGACAAAGTGGCGCTGAGACAAGGCAGAGTCCATTGACTTTTCGAACAAAATGCGCGGTGTTTTTGTTTTTTGAAAATTTCAAGCAGTTATATAATACCGATTTTATAGAACAGGATAAGCTTCGATAGGGTCGCGAAGGGCTTGAGTCCGTTGCAGCTGCTGCTTCTACGCAAATGCACCCAAAAGGGTATACGCGCGTCGTTGCAACTCTGCCGGCTGGAGTTGTTGTTTGCTCAGTTGGGCTGCTGTGCAACAAGTAAGACGGCGAAAGGACATCGTGGAGCGTCCGTGCGTTGCGGAAGTAATTTTTATTTTGCCAGACAATTTGCTTATTTTGTGATTTCCGTTTGCGTACCCCAAGCGCTGGGCAAATATTTCCGGCATTTGACTTGTTATACTCTTTTCGAAGAAAATAGTATATTGACTGTGTCCGAAAGTTTGTAATGCACTGGAGGAATAGTTGTAGACCCCAAAATTTTACATTCAGAATGGTTAGGAGGACTAAAGAAATCGATTGAGTCATGTCCGTCTGCCTCTCCGTCTGTCCGTCTGTATATATCCAACTAGTCCATCAGGTTTTAAGCTATCATAATGAAACTTGGTACATAACCTTCTTTTGATATGCATCAGCACATTTGTCGGAACGGGTCGGATCGGAGCACTCTATTGTATAACTGCCATATATCCAAAAGTCGGTTTTGCTCATATTTCTCATGTTTTCTAATGTATTGGACTGAAAGATCACAGGCTCCTAAGACTCGTTATTATCTACCGCTCCACCACATTTTATAAGGATAGAACTGCTATATCATATAGCTGCCAGATAACCAAGAGTTAGTTTTGTCCATATTTCTCATGTTTTCTAATGTATTGGATTAAAAGCTTACATACTTCCAAGATTCGTCAATATCTAACGCTTCACAAAATTTCATAAGGATAAGATTTCTATATCATAGCAGCCCTATAACCAGTTGTCGGTTTAGCCCATATTTCTCATGTTTTTAAGCATATTGGATTGAAATTTCACAGCCTCGGAAGATTCGTTATTATTTATCGCAACCTCCGAAAAGAGTATAAAATCTTCGGCGCGCTACAGACAAACCTTCCTTACTTGTTTTCGTCTTATTTCGCTTGGTGTTCTCTCCATTTTTTTCATTTTTCATGGCGTCCTGAGAGCCCTTGGCCTTGGTCTTAAATCCTTTGGGCGTATTTACCACTGCCATTGGATTTTTATATAAATTAATTTTCACATAAATTCGCCGGGCCTGAAAAAAGTTGGACGTGTTGACTGTAGCAGCTGTTTCTATGGCTGCTCCGCCGGAGTTGGGCCAGACGACGACTATTTGCATTTGTAGGCCTGGCCGGGAACCAGCTGGGAGGGATTGGTCAGTGTGTGGGTGGTGAAGGAGGGCGTAGTGGGGGGCACGTTATGTCATACAAAAATATGAGCATTACGCTTCATTTGGTCAACAACAGCAACAAGCAACATAAATAGCCGGAGTGTTGTTGCTTTTGTTGTTATCCGAAGTCATTTAACAATAATCGCGTGCATATGAAATGGACCATGGCAACATGGCAGCTGACAAGGACGAGGATGAGGATGAGGACAATGATGATGCTGTTGCTGTTGCTGGTGATGATGATGATGATGACGCTGCATCTGCCTGCCGCCGCCAACAACAGAGACATCGCGTCCGATGAGCAGCTCGGTCTCTATCGATATCGCTGCCGTTTGTCCGGGCCAGGCTGAAGGCTGCGCTATATGGCCGGATGTGTAGCCATTGTTGGGCGCTCATAAATTGCAAATGGCCAAATACCGTTTAATGGTCACTGGCCACAACAACAACAACAACAACAACAGCAGCATGCAAAATATGGCAAAGGCAAAAAATATAACCAAAGTTCCATTGGCTTTTGACTTTGGTATGGCAAAAGTAGTTGACTTTATGGGACTTTTTGACACGCAAATGATAGTCAATTGAAAACCCTTTATTATTATTATTATATGGAAAAAACAACCCCATTGCGTCAAAGCCTGAAGCACTACTTGTGAAGATCTGTTTTTACGTGGGTGGAAGGAAGGCAGCAGAAATAAAGGAAAATAGTGCTTCTGGCTTTGACCCGATGAGGTATTTATGGCCATATAATAATAATATTTCGAAATATTGGAAATTACATTCTCCTTAAGAGAACCTGACTATGGGTATACATTTTTCCCAAGTCACTTAACTTTATAAGCCAGGAAGGACTTTGGATCTTTTTTAAAAACTAGTCGAAAAATTTAAGAACAAGTTTTGCCATTAAAAAATTTTTAAAAATTATTAAAAATACCGTTCAACATAGCCCATTTCCAATTTCTGGTCAAAATCAAAATTCCCAAAGTCCCCTACAGTTTTAACTCCCGAAAGGGTATACACATATTGCTGCTGCATTTGTCATTTGGCGTATTCCCTTTGGGTGCTCAGTTTTTGGTCTTTTTATTAACGACGCTTGATGCGGCGGCCGTTACTTTTATTGCCTCTGCCTCTATTGCTTCCCGGCTGTACGGCTGCCCGGCTGCCCGGTTTCCCAGGGCAGGAACTGAATGCAGCCGGGCATCGTGGCCACCGGCCACTGGCCACTGTCACACATGGCCGGAAATCGCCAGCGACACTGGATGAGGCCAAACATTTGCATAAAATGCGAGAACCGAACCAGCAGCAGCCCCGCACTCGGATCGGACCACACTTGATTTTCCATTTTTCTCACTGATTTTTCACATTTTTCAGTGTCGAGCGGTTGATATATTTTTTTTTGGTTTTCCTTCCCGTCGAGGCAGCGCATGTTGTTTATGTGTTTATAGATTAATCGCTTTTTGGTTAAATGACTTCGATAGTCGCTGTCGATGTCGATATTGGTCAACGTCGCTGGGGCATGACACTCGACATGTGGGTGTGGCAGGTAAGCGGTTACAACGATATCTATGTGTCTATATAAAGTGGCCATTTTTATACTCTTTTCGAAGAATATAGTATGTTCACTTTGTCCAAAAGTATGTAATGCTTTGAAGGAATAGTCGTAGACCCCAAAAGTTATATTCGGAATGGTCAGGAGGACCAAAGAAATCGATTGAGCCATGTCCGCCTGTCTGTCCATCCGTCCGTCTGTATATATGCAAACTTGTCCCTCAGTTTTTGAGCTATCCTTATGAAACTTGGCACATTGCCTTCTGTTGTTATGCGTCAGCACATTTGTCGGAATCGATCGGATCAAACCATTATCTCATATAACTGCCATATAACCATAAATTGATGTTGCCCATATTTGCCATGTTACCTTAAGTATTGGACTGAAAGCTTATATACTACCAAGATTCATTATTGTCTATGGCTCCACCAAATTTTTTAAGAATCGAACTACTTTGGTTTTGTCCATATTTCCCATGTTTTCCAACGTATTAGACTCAAAGCTTACACACCCCCGAGATGCATTATTATCTACCGACTTACTAAATTTCATAAGGATTGTATTGCTATATCATATGGTCGCCATATAACCATAAATCGGTATTGTCCATATTTGCCATGTCTTCTAACTTATTCGAGTGAAAGCTTATATAGTATCAAGATTCATTATTATCTACCGCTGCACCAAATTTCATAAGAATCAGACTACTATATCATATGACTGCCAAATAACCATAAATTGGTGTTGCCCATATTTGCCATGTTTTCTAATGTATTGGACTAAAAGCTTACATATTTCCAAGATTCGTTAATATCTACCGTTCCATAAAATTTCATAAGGATCGGACTCCTATATCATACAGCTACCATATAACCATAAATCGGTTTTGCCCATATATCGCAAGTTATCCCACGTAATCGGCTGAAAGTTTACATATTACCAAGATGCGTTATTATCTATCGCTATCTTCGAAAAGAGTATGAAATCTTCGGTGCGCCGAGGACTCCTTACTTGTTATGCTTTAAAGTTGTTGGAATTCGTTGCAAATTGCTGGTGACAGCTGGGGCAGACATGCTGGGCGTGCTAATAAATCTATGCAATGTTGGAAAGCGTCTAATTTAAGTCGTTAGCTGTTTCTAGGGTATGTGCTAGTCGCGCTAGTAGCTATTGTGGTTGCTTTTGCATTTTCAGCCGCCCTGCTCTGAGCCTGGCTTATGCAGTCGACACATGTGCCGCTCGCAAGTTCTGCCAACTTGCTTAACCCCGCCTCAAGGCTGGGCTGCTGCTGCTCCCGCTGCTCCTGCTCCTGCTGCTCCTGCTCCTGCTGCTGTCGTCCTTGATGTCCTTATGTGGCATCAACAAAAATGTTAAATACGTTTTTACAATTCTAATTATGCCGCCGCGTCTACCGCCAAATTACAACAAATGACAACAACAGGCAGAAGCCGACTGGCACTTGGCATAATTAAGATTGTAAGGGTATATGTGTGTGTCGGTGTGTGTGTGTGTAGTAAGAGTGCTTGCACTGAGATTGTCGCACTTAACATGCATAAAAAATAAGCAACACCGACGACGACGACGACGGCATTTTAAAAGTTTTACAAATTAAGACATGCGACATGGAGTCGGTGGGTTCTAGGGGGGTTGAAGGGATGTCAGTGGGCCTTGGACTATTTCCGTGTGGCAACCCCCTTTTGGAAAAAGACTTGCCCCAACTGCCGGCTGAAGGCAGACCAACAACTCTCCTCATGCCACTGGAAACACTTGCTGAGCTCATGTTAATCAGGTTATGATAATTATTTGTAACAAATTGTTGGAAAATGGTCTGCTTCGAGGCCTGTCAACGGGGTGGAGCACTCCGGGTTGGGGGCACGACTGTTTGCAATTAAAATGTATAAAATCCACGACGCGACAGTGGAAAACTTTATGAAAATGACAAGGCACAAGCGACATTTTCATTAAAACAATTAAAATTTAAACTGGCGTTAAATTATACAGGCATTAAACGGGCAATGGAGCGAGAAGTTGAGACACCACTCCGGCCAGAGCCATAGAGATAAGGGCGGATCTTAAGTGCTGCCTACCGGAGCACTACGATTATATATTTTCTGCCACACTGAGCCATGTCCAATGCCAAGGAACTGCGCATAACCCTCAATTATTCAGTAGCAACTGAGGGAAACTACAAGCACAACTTGGCTCAATGGGAAATTCGGAAAACTTTCTTGTCACTTCTTGTTGTTGCTGTTTGTCAAATACGCCGCGTAGTGCCCGCATCGGGCCTCCAGCAGTCCTCTATTTGACTAGAAATTAGGCAGCAAGTTGAGAAACTAGCCCAAAACTCATACAACTTAGTCAAAGGCAAACCGCAGCCGAAAGTAGCGCCAAAAAGCCAGCCAAGAAGTTGACATTTTCACTCAATCCAAATAGTTTTAGCCACACGGTGGGGAGACACGGTGGAGACAGGGTATATAGCTTTTGGCAGGTGCACGATAAAAGTTTTGAGTTGACAATTAAGAAATTAAGTTGCCACTTAGGCAACTGTCAGTGTCAGTTTGACAAGCAGTCACAGATATCACGCACTTCTGGTTACACGAAAATACACTAACTTTACGTGTTGGGTAGTTTTTTGGAGGAACTTTATTCGAGAGGAACTGTTGGAATTCAGCAATATAGAGATGAGACCAAAATTCCGTAAGAAAATTCAAGGAAATAGCCACAACTGAGAAATGAACTACAATATACAATGAGTCCTGGTACTTATTTTTCACAGCATCTTCGCGTGCTTAAAGAACCCACATGTCTTTCATTTATTATTATGATTATATGGCTATAGCGACCCTATCGGGTCAAAGCCTGAAGCATTATTTTCTCTTATTTCTTCTTCCTTGACTGTAGAACTTCTTTTTAACGCGGGTGGATTTCAAATCCTACGCCACAGCCTAGTTTTTCTAGGAGTTCCATGCTAATCGACATAAGCGGGACTCGAACTCGCACCTCTTTTTTAGCGGGACAGTGCGCTATCCACTGGTCAACTGAGACCCAGTGACATATCCTAAAACTGATGCATCCTATGATGGGTTAACATCAAATTTCCGATATACCTTCTAGGAGACCCCTCACACTATTTGATAGCTTAGCTTGTATTTGAAGTCTTCCAGATCATCCAGGTCTCCAAGCCATTCATAGATATTAAAGAATCAATTATGAGCTTATCAGATTTTGGTGTCTTCGGATATGTCGATTTCTGAAGTTGTTCCGAAATTTTTTTGGATTTTATTCTCCTGTACTTAAGCTTTTGAAGAAAAGATTCAATTTGTCATATTCCAGGACTGTTGGAAACCTCTACAAAATCCATAAAAGTTTCGATATATGACGCACCCCTTATTATGGATCTTTTCAAATAATTATCTATTAAGTCGTTTAAATCGAAAAAAAGTTTTGTATAATACTTATTTGAGATTATCGTTTACCGAAAAATTTCCGAATGAATGTTCTATTTGACTGCGAAAGTTAAAAATATGGAAAATACACAAAAACCAAATCGATAATTTTCCTAAAATAAGAAAATGAATTAAATCGTTTAAAAGTATAATCTGGTAATTAAAGTTGCACCTGATAATGTTGCTTGATTTGTATATCAAGAGCCCTTTGGTTCCTGTAGGTTGGCCACATATAGCCGGTTGGCTGATTCCGTGAATTGAATTGAAATAAATCTGTTCCAAAAATCGTTTATTTGTTGAAAAGTCTAATCTGGAAATTAAAGTTGTACCAGAAATTGATTTTTGACTTGACTTTTATATCAAGAGCCCTTTGGTTCCTGTAGGTTGGCCACATATAGTCGGTTGGCTGATTCCTTGAATTGGATTGAAATAAATCTGTTCCAAAAATCAAAACAGTATTGGAATCAAAAATCAAGGAGTATAAAGAATCATATCTTAAGCAATTATTTTTTAGTTGAATTTTCATACATATTGAGTGATTGATTGTATTGAATTTGTATAGATCTGTCCCAATACCATAGACACGATAAATCAAGATAAAACAAAAACTAAGGAGAATGCTAAAAGGCTTTAGCAGTTCCAGTCTTTCCATTTCAGCGATCCTTCCAAAGCCTCTGCGAGACCTTGTCTTAGGGTATTCCAAGTTCGTCGAGTCTTCCGGTTGCGTTCAACTTTTGCTTTGGGTTTGTTTGCATTATCAACAGACTAACACCTTGCCAGTTGTTACTGTGTGTGTGTGTGTGTGTGTGTGTGTGTGTGTGTATAGGTGTGTGTGTTGTGTGTGTTAACTGATAGCTGCTCTCTGCTATAAATGCCACTCATAATTAAATCAAATGTTTGCCTGTCTTTTGACTGTTCCTTGGGCAAAAACTTTTAGCACTCACATTTTGCGTGAAGCTTAAACATTAATTTCCTACGTCTATACGTCAGCCACGCCCCCCGCCCCCACACAGAGAGTACACACCGCCCCACTCTGCCCCGCCCACTAGCCACAGTCGCTGAGCATATTCACCTATCGCATTTACTTTATCATTGGCAAAAGGTAAATATACTCGGTAAAGTTTTTAGCCCTTGGGGAATAGCTTTTCATATGCCAAGCTTGTTGCTAGAACCCCAGCCCCAGCCCCAGCCCCAGCTCCAGACCCATCTCCATCTCCAGACCCGGGTCTATAACTACCCCCACCAACCCAACCATGTCAAACGCAATGCGCATTCATAGTTTCCTCTAATGAGCGGCAATGTGGCAAGCGTATCATTTTTGCCTGTAAATTTTTAGCTGATGTTTCGAGCGAACACCCCCCTATCCCCCAACCCCCCTCCGACATATGCTGCTATAGCTATACCGTTATAACGTTTGATACTTTTGCGTGTTTGTGCGCGTTTGGCATGCCAAAATGACATTAGTCACACAGCCACTGGAGACTCCAAGCGCCACACACACACACTAATGTGCTTGTCTGTGTGTGTCTATGCAGACAGCTTCATTTAACATCCAATCCGCCCACAGACTCCTCCACTTTGTACCTCATCTGCCAACTCCATCTGGCAACTCCATCTGGCAACTCCATTTCTGGCCAAGCTTTGTTTGTTTTGACTGCCTGCAAAACGCCGGGGAAACTGCTGCCACAATTTTGTCGGCACATTTTTGGTATACCATATGAATTTTGGGTTTTACTGTCAGTTCCGGGGTGTGGGAAGTTAAATAGGTTCTTAAAATTAAATCAAAATGTAGTAACTACTTATAAAACGATAGATAGTTTACTTAAGAGCTGAATTTAAAAAGAAATTTGGCCTGCTTGTCGAAATCTCTATCATAATCATAATCTCTATCATATCATAATCAAAATTGGGGCCTCGGTGCAACAATGGATAGCGCGCTGCTCCGCTCAGGTCCATAAGCACGACCCTCCTAGAAAAACTAGGTTGTAACGTAGGATTTTGAAATCCACCGACTTAAAAAAAGTTCTTCAGTGAAGGAAGTAGAATTGAAGGTAAAAAAAGTGCTTCAGGCTTTGATCCGTTAGGGTTGTTATGGCCATGTAATAAGAATAATAATCAAAATATAAATATTTTTGTAGGAACTTGTTGAGTTAGTTCATCATAAATTCTTATCTTCAAAGTGAAAAAAGTTAAAGCAGTGAAACCATAGTTTTAATATTCTTCAAACCATATAAGAAATTCGGGAAATGATGTACGGATAGTCATAGAATTCCCATAGTTTTAATAGCAGTTATATTCTTAAATCAATTAGACAAATCTTGCAAATGTTCTTTCTTAAGTCTCAAATGGGGAAAAAAATCGAATTCAAGAATAAACTGATTCTTAACCAAGCTGATTTTCTAAGTCTTCCTCGAAAAAGCACAATGAGGACCCAAAGCGGGGATATGTGGTAGGGTTTTCCTGATTCAGACTTTGAGCTGTACGGTTTTACAAAGAAAATTCATTTTTAAATCTAATTTGACGAATTTTTAACAATCTTAAGAGAGATAAATGTAAACAAAAACGAAATTTGGCGAACTTACGTTCTAGGATTTTTCAACTTTGATCTTTTCATACGAGTGAAGGTAAATCAATGTTTTGTGAAATTATTTTTAGATTGGATTCATAAATTGAAACTATCGTAGCATCATTTAGAATCCATAAACTATAAAAGAATTGAGTTAAGTTCTACCTACTTATAAAAAAACTCAAAGAACGATTTTCCGTAAAAAATCGTAGCATACTTTAGAGCGCAGCCAACTGGCAGTCAAGTCCATTAGCCATTTGAGGCCCAACTCCCAACGCCTTCGGTCTGCATATTGACATGGACAATATTTCAGAGCAACATAAAATACGGGGGGAAAAAAGAGAAGGAAATTGCCGGGCCAATGTTTGGCTACATCCGGTTTAAAATGGCAGTCGCTGAGCCATTTTGACAAATCTACCAGTTATAATGCGCCTTTGTGAGCGGCATTCGGGGTTGGGGCGCAGTGGACGAAAGGTCAAAAACGAACTGAAAAGGTGCATAATGGATGTGGCGATAAAAGTGCTCCAAAGGCAACAAGGGCAACAAAGGTAGCGTCGTCCATGTAAACGATACCTAATTTCCGTTGCATGTGGAGTTGCCGGTCGAAATTCTAGTTGAAGGGGAAGGTTAGCTTTTATTTTGGGTATTTTGGGGGGAGTTGAATAAGTTTATAAAACTTAACTCGATAAGCAGTTATTGGTTAAGTGAATACTTTATATTGTAAGAGAAATAAGCAGAAAATCACTTTTGAGCAACATCCCTAGGCTGTTTATACCCTGATCCCAATTGAAAATTGGTATGAAGGGTATTATAAGTTTGTGCAAATGTATGTAACAGGCAGAAGGAGGCGTGCTACACTCCATAAAGTATATATATTCTTGATCAGGATCAATAGCGGAGTCGATTTAGCCATGTCCGCCTGTCTGTCCGTCCGTCCGTCTGTGTGAACGCATTGATTTTTGAGATTATAAGAGCTAGAGACTTTAAACTTGACATGTAGATCCGTGTATACAATACACATATCAAGCTCTAAGATTTCGTTAATACCACGCCCCCTTCACCCGATAATCGATACATTAGTTTTTCGATAAAATGGTCATAACATTGGCACTTATTAAGCTATCGACTCCAAATTTGGTATATAGGGTCACAATTAGAAACTGCAGAATGTAATTTGTTTCCCAAAAATTTGATACACCCCTTCTTTGTCCCGGAAAGTGACGAAATGCATATAGCAGCGACAATTTTTATGAAAGACTCATGAAATTTGGTATGTGAGTGCCCAAAGCTACTATGCAGAAAGTGGCACCCAAAATTTGTCCATCCTAATTTGGTCCCCCTCCCAAATTAGATAAGTGCTTATAATTTCTACAATCCTTATCATAATGGTTTCAATTTCAAAATATGTATTTATGATAATATCATCAACCAATCCTAAGAATTTCAGATTTTTATGTCAAAGGAGTAAGAAGTGAAATTCACAAAAGATATTTAAGAAATCTCATTTCGTTGAGCAGATATTGATATCCTTAATATAGAAATTTCAGAGTATTTAAGCCAAATGTAACCCTAGGAAATATAGCTTGAATAAGGACACCCTATAAAGACTAAAAACCCCTAGAAACACAGCCCACAATCGTTTCGCTGTGCTGCTATCTTGTATTTTATGAACAGGACACTCATAGTGGACTCATAGGACTCTCCCGAGGAGTCCATAACTCTGGAGCAAGCACTGTGTTTGCCGTTCAACTTGGCCTCTTGACAAGCTTTGAGCGCAGCGAGCCGTGCGCTTTTATAAACTTATCTCATAACATTAATTGTGGTCAACACTTTTGGCCATTTGGCTATTTGGCCCGTGACCAGGACACAGGAGCTGCACATGCTGAAGCCGTGGGCGGAGGGGCAGACGCATGTTTACATTGTCAGTGATTTATGCAACAGCGCCACATGAGCCATAAATACCGAAATGCCAAAAGTTTCGCACAGGTGAATGAGGAGTGTGCCCGAGTGTGCTCCCAAGTGACCAACTAAGCAGCAAAAGGATCAACCACGAAAACAGCCAACAGTCAGGACTAGACTCAGGCCGGTTGGGGTCGGGTTGGGGGCTAACAAAAGGCCAGGCCAGGCCGGGGTCCAGGACCGGTTCCAGGGTAAAGTTAAATATTTAAGCAGCCGACAAAACAACTCAATTAATTTGAAACGGTTCCACAAAAGGAATTTCGCCCACAAAATGGCAATTGAGCGCACGGTTTATGCGTCTGTCGAGCCATTGCCAGCTTCGGGCCATGCTATGGCCATATAATGATCTAGTACTTTATTATATCAATCGCATGACACGGCAGAATATCTGCAAATATCATGTTGAGCAGCAATTTTTGGCACAGTCAGCAACTAGTCGGGTTGGTCGCAGGGAACTGTTGCTCATTAAACGAAGCACTGCCTCGAGGGTAGCACGTGGACGTGGAGTGGGCCGGGGGGCTATACAAAACTAAGAAAAAGAGCCGTTAATTTCTTTTTATAAACCTGCTGGGAAACATTTACAAAGATCCCGAAAAAAATAACAAAAACTATGCACGACTATTTTGATATCCTAAGAGGCTATGGGGGCCTCGATGGTCCAGTGGATACCGCACTGTCCCGCTAGTTCGGTGCGAGTTCGAGTCCCGCTCATGCCTCCTAGAAAAGTTAGGTTGTTGCGTAGGATTTGAAATCCCCCACGTAAAAAAGTTCTTCAGTGAAGGAAGCAGATATAAAGGAAAAGAAGGCTTCAGGTTTTGACCCGAATAGCTATATGTTCTCTCCGTAGAGCTCAGGTATGCATATGTTTGCCAGGATAATTAAGCCATCGTTATACTTCCAGCAAATGCACAGTGTGTTTGCCCTAAATGTACCCAATGTGCTGTATTTGCTTAGGGTATAAAAAGCATTAAGAAAATAAAACTTAAGACTCGAGATAAATATCGGTGTTAGCCTGGGGTGGGGCTGCAGCGGAAACAACTGCTGTAATCAGCAGTTAACAAAATATAAAAACAAAACAAGAAAAAAAGGAAAAGCAACAAGGAAAAAGGGAAAAGGGAAAAACCAAAAAGGACAAAGAAAAGCACAACAGGACCAGAGCTGTCCTAAAGGCCGGCAGGACAATGCTGTGCTCTAACGAGCAATTAGATTTCATTCTAAGCTTGGGAATTAATTGCAGCGCTCCGGGATGCCGTCCAAAAGAATTGGCCAAGCTCAAGAGGCTCTGGGGCCAGTGGATGCCATATGCTGTCCATTTTGTGATTCATGGGGAAAATGGCCAATTGGCGTGAATGTCCGGGGGGGCGTGGGAGGAGGTCGTGGCAGGGAGCTCATCTTCACACTACTTGACAACGTAAGCACCTTTCGAAATTGCACATTAGCACATTAGCCGAATGGCAATCCCAAAAGATAATGACATGGGGCCCACGCTGTCGGCCCTTCGGGGGGCTAGAACTGGGCAATTTTTGTCTGAACAATTTGGGTTTCGCACAGTTTGCAACTGTTTGTGATTAATTTTTTATTGCAGCACGGCCGGAGAATGGGGCGTTGTGATTGTTAGTTAGTTTTGGGCAAATAATCGGGGTTTACCCAGAGACGCCTGTTTACGAGCCTGAAGATGCATCAGCGTAACGAGCTAATAAGCCCTTAAGGACACACATATGTGCCACCTGTTTGTTGGCCACCTTCAGTTGGAAAGACTCCTTGAAAAGGCTCCAAAAATAGTGTAATTTAGTTTGACAAAATAATGTAATGTTTGTGGTAAAGTGGGGCCTCGGTGGCTCGCCAAACAAGAGGTGCGAGTTCGAGTCCCGCTCATGTCGATATAGTCACGACTCTCCTAGAAAAACTAGGTTGTGGCGTAGGACTTGAAATTCACCCACGGAAAAAAGATCTTTAGTGAAGGAAGCAGAAGAAAAGACAAATAGTGCTTCAAGCTTTGACCTTATTGGGTTGTTATGTCCATATCATAATAATAGTAGTAAAGTCTATGAAAAGTTTTTCAGTAAAACTTTTGAAAATCAACAAGTTCGAAAAGAAAATAGTTGCCGACGTTTGGATTAGGGACTAAAATGAGTCTAACCTCAAAGATAGAATCATGTAAAGAAATCATAGCATCTTTCATTACTATTCTAGAGCATTAAGAACCCTCTCTGCTTTCTGAAGCACTGAAGATACCAGAATCTAGTTTTTCTAGGTTGGTCAAGTCTATTGACACGAGCGGGACTCGAACTCGCACCTCTTGTTTGGCGGGACAGTGTGCTATCCATTGTCCACTGAGACCCCTAAGTATTACTTCATATTTTATGAAAATTTTTAATTTAATTAGATAGATAGAATATCCTTGCTACTTATGAATGCTTCATTGATCTTCATTGATTTATCAAGAGAGACTATTACTCACACGTAAAGAGTGTACCTAGTTTACATGTTCCAAAAATAGGTTTTTCTAAAACCTTTAGCTAGTTTATTCAAGAATATCTGCTACCCACATGTCCCATTAAACAAGAAATTCTCAAAACTACCAGACCCATAGACCTCCTGAAAAGCCCTACTGCTGAAAACATAACCAAGATCCTTTTCCTCGTAAAGAAATCAAAAATATACCACAAAATATACAAAAACATAAAACTAATAATATAATGAATGGAAATAATGATGTAAATTATAATGTAAATAATAATGAAAGCTTGTACATATCATTGTAATAGGTTAGTCTTATGACCCAAACATCAACAAAAACACAGCCAGTGTTATATCCTTCAGTTTTAATAGATTTATAAGGATCTCGAGCTTTAAGAATAATAATAATTCAAAAACATCCAATTAAAGCTCAAGAGTTCAATTGCAAGTATATGTCGGAGAGGTCTTGTTGAAATGTACTTCTATAAAGTCGTACCAAGCCGCAGTTGTGTTAACATTTCCACTGCGGATCACAACGATTTGAAGTATTTCTAACATGTTAGGTCCAAAAATGTTCAGAGAAGTGGATTTATACCATAGTAGAGTCATTAAGGATTCAAATCATGGAATTAAAGGCTTGCGCTAATAATACAAAAGGCATTTGCAAGTAAAAATACTTTAAATAGTTCTGGAGAATTCCAAGAGAAACATCTACTTCCTGGACTTAAGTCCAAACTGGATCTGCTGCCCTTGTAACGTCTCATTTTACAAACTTGAAACATATTGTAAGTCTCAGAAAATCAGCTTAAACATGCTACGAAATGTCGGTATTACAAGGGCCATAAACAGTCTACTAAAACTGAACTAATTGTCTGGATTTGTCGAGCAGGTAAATCACATTAACCGAACTAAACGGAGCCAAACCGCAATGAACCAGGTTACCATTGACTTCAACTGACAGGGGGGACTCAAGGAATGGTCGTTTGGCTTGGTGGGTTGGTGGGTTGGTGGGCGTGGGCGTGGGAGGCGTGTCCTTATCAATAACCATAATGATGTTTGAGATGTTGAAATGTTGAGGCCAAGGCAGGGGGGCACATTCAGAGCTTGTCTAACGAGCGCGTAAACGGCGCGTGCAATTTCCCAAAGCCATTAAAAAGTCGAAAGATAGCTCGGAAAAGCCGTAGAATTCGAGGAAGGCGGAGGAGGAGGTTAAAAAAAATTGGCAACATGAACATTAAAATGGCGCCAGGGTCTGCGGTGGAGGCGTGAAATTAAATTGAACAACTTTTGACAGCTAATCTGAAAGGCGAAACTAGAAGAAGAAGAAGACGACGAAGATGAAGGCATTCCGGGGGGTCGCCTCCTGATCTCTGGGTTGCATTAAATTTTAATGGAGCACTCAAAAAGTCTGCCAAAAGATGCCGTTAAAAATAACTCAGTGCCTGACAGGAACTGTATATGTGTGTGTGTGTGTGTGTCTATCCTATCTACGGGGTGTACGACCAAAAAACTAATGAAGCCAGCTGCTGCTGCTCTGCCGGGGGGTTGCTTAACCGCAGATGCAAATCAGAGCAAAACCAAAAAAGAGCAAAGACCATCGAGCAATTGGGTAAATTGGGTAGCCAAGACGTACGGAGACGTACCGAGACGTAGAGCCCCAAAGTCTGCCAATCGAACCCATGTCCAACTAATCCGCTCTTAATTAAAGATTGCCTCGACTCCCCATGCCCCATGCCCCATGCCCCATGCCCCATGCCCCACTCAAGTTGAAAGTTTTCGACAACGTCGCCAGCCACGTTACGTTACGTCGTTTCGCAAATAGACTCGACTCGTACTTAAAATTTACCATATTAAGTCGTTGCAAACTAGAATTTCTCTGGACTGGGTCTGGTTCGGAGGGGGCTCCTCCGTCCAGTCGACCAGCCTTTGCTTACCCTCAAGAAATAAATCTTTGACAAAGCTGCGCCGCAAACTTGTTTGTCTAAGCAGCTGCCCCAACCTCAGAGCAGACACGGGGCAGCACATTGCCCGGCTTTCACCGGGCCCACAGTAGGTGTTGTGATGCTCCACACAGAGTTAACGTAGCGGGTATGACAAACTTCAAGCTACAAAGAAAAAACTTTTTGTTAACCAAAAATATCACTAGAAATGTATTATTATATGGCTATAACAACCCTATCAGGTCAATGCCTGAAGCACTTTTTTCTCCTTTATTTCTGCTTCCTTCATTGAAGATCATATTTTTACGTGGATGAATTTCAAATCCTACGCCAACAAGCGGGACTCGAACTCGCACATCTTGTTTGGCGGGATAGTGCGCTATCCACTGGTCCACCGAGGCGTAGAAATTCTCTAGAAATTTGGTATACACAATTTATACTCTATGTGGGTTCCTTTTCTTTAACTAAAATGTAACTTAAAGATATACTAAGAGTGAGAAAATATAATCTAGAAGTTGAAAAAATCCAAACCCAAGGAAAGCCATTTCTAGTACATTGGTTTTTCATCCAATCATTCAATGGTCTTCGATATTTTCCGAAAACAAAGTTTTTCTTTGTGGTCATTTGTTATATACCAAAACTCAGCGCTTTTTCAGGTTCTGAAATTTTATATATAGGTGTTTTATGTACTTACAATATATGTAATCCAAATGCTAAGATACTGTGTAAATATATCATTATTATTATATGGCATAATAACCCCCTTCAGTCAAAGTTTAGAGACTATTTGTCTTGTTTTTCTGCTCCCTTCACTGAATAATTTTTATTTTCGTTGGTGGATTTCAAGTCTACGCCACAACCTAGTTTTTCTAGGATGGTCAGCCTATAGACATGAGCGGGACTCGAACTCGCACCTCTTGTTTGACGGGCCAATAATAACAATAATGGAAGCAAATGTTTACATATTTATCTGAAATTTTGTTTTTGTATGAAAAATTATATTATGTTTTTATCTCTAAATTTTCATAAGGAAATCATAGTAAACAAGAAGGTTATTGCTATTGTTATTATGCACCAAAGAAGGAATAAAGGCGGAAGGACTAAGAAGTAAGTGGCAAATAATGTCTTTAATATATCAAAATTGGATGAGATTTTTAGAGTCCATTCCCTTACTTCATCCTCTTTTATTTGTCATCTATTGCTAGGGTAACTATTAGTCCATCAATGTCCTCCATTCCCTTGCTTACTTGTTACCAATATGTCTAGCTGCCCAGTTACTCGGCTCCAACCTGCTACATTTCTACACAAACTCCAGACCCAACTTCGTTGCCTCCTCCGCCCCCGCCTCCGCCTGTCCAGCGGCTGGGCACGTGATAAGATCATAATCCCATTTATGTCTTTACTCGGGCGCGCAAAACTTTTGCGGCATTGGAAGGGTAACAAGATGCCGCTGTTTATATTTAAACTAAGGTCATAGAGCACTAAATCAAGTTGCCAGCCTGCTCCGTGGTGGTGCTCCCTGGTGCTCCGTGGTGCTCCGTGGTGTTCCATGCTGTACGGCGGGCTCTTAACTTTTTGTGTGTCCTGCGAAGGAGCTGTTAAGCAGCTTAAAACTATTCTTCGGCTTCCACTTGGGCAATTGTTGATAAGCGCCCAGCCAAGCGACAGTTTTGCATTTGGTACAAATTTGAGACTTTTGTTAAGAAACTTTACCCCAAACTCCCCAGGAAAGGGATGTGCCAGCTGCTGCTGCTCCTCCCCAAGGCTTGTGTGTGGTGTGTGTGGTGTGTGTTGTGTGTTGTGTCTATTGGCGATTTTATCAGTCGACCACGTAAAGCAAATAACAGCCAAGACAAAACTTGCCCAAAAGCCACCTGGGTTTGGGCCTTAACCCACATGCTCAAGATGTGAGCTACCATAAAGAATTGACCCGTCTTGCAGCCATATTTTAACAGCTATAGTTAAATATATGTATACACCATGTTTCAGGCTGTGTTCTATAGTTTTCCTGCTCATCTTGAACAATCAAAGGGCATACAAAGTTCCATAGATTCGCATTTGAAAATTTCAAACTACTTTTATCAGGATTCGCATCTTTTAAAGTTTCGATTTGCTTTCTTGCCTTTTGTCTATTGTTGTTGTTTTATCATAGTTGTTGTTGCATGTCTGCCTGCCACTTCCCAGCCTCTTCCCAGCCCCAACCCCTCCGGATGTGTGTGCAGCTGACAAAACAAATGAGCTTTAATGCGATTTGCTTGAATGGACCCGGTTCGTGCGGGTGTTTGTTATGGTTCTTTGCTCGGCCACAGAGCTCTCCGAACCAGTTAAGTGTAACTAATTTGTTGCACAAGTTGGCAGCCTCTGCTGCATCTGCCACTGGCACTACCTCCGTCTCCTCCTCCTTCTCCATCTACCTTTACCTCTACCTCATCTGAGGCATCTGCATATCTACCGGTCTTTGCTGCACTTTGCAATCTACTCTTGGCCCATAAATAACTTGATTAAAAGTACATTGAAACCATTCAAAAGGATTTGCTGCACTTCTCAGGCGATTGTTAGCTAATTAATTATATTAAATCTTCCATTACCCATCAGCAGTTTAACAAACGCCCTCTTAAGTAGGCAATAATCCATTGACAGGGCCAGAAAATCGAATTGGGGCCCAAATTGCATAAAATCTTTCGACAGTTTGAAGGATCAGCTTGAAGAACATCATTCAGTAAAGCAATTTGGAGATATATTTTGGAGATATATTGTTAAATATAACAGACTAAAGATCAGAAGAATGCAGTCTCTGCAGTCGTCGGAGGAGTATAGGCTCTGCAATGGTCTTCCAACGAGTTGGACTGCACAAGCATCGTGTTGACGTCTCAGCTGCTATGCAAATAGATCTGATCCCTGATCAGTACAATATGGAAGATCTCTCTCAGTGGCATAGTTGGTGACGTACCATGGAAGCCTGAGTGCGGGTTTGTTTTCGCAAACTTTCGGGGAACTTCAATGCCTCTTTCTAGGTGTTATAAATATTGGACAGTTAGGGACTACGAATCGAACATGCATAAGAAGCGAATTTATAGGCTCTTAATCCGATGTAAAGTTAACCTTTTCCACAGAAAGCACATGGTTAGCGACATAAAAGAGTGATCCTCATAAAAAAGAGATCCTTATAAAGGAGAGATCCTCATAAAGAAGAGATCCTCATAAAGGAGAGATCCTCATAAAGGAGAGAGAGATGTATCACATGAGTAATTGTCAGCTACGGTTCCCAGTGGCACTTTATAGTTCCATTTAGCATTATCCATATGATCATATTTATGTAACATATGCAAAGCTTCCCGAAACATAGCAACCAGAAGATACTCTGCCGCATACAACGAATTAAGATGCTGATAAGGCTCAAAAACTGGAGACATCGGAAGCGTAGGGTGGTGGTGTTGGGAGCTTGACGTGGAATATTATCAACTTGGAATTTTCAGTATTCCTTCGATGTGGAACCTTTATAATAATACAAAAAAGACCCAAAAAGCCAGCCAGAGAAATGCAACTGAAATTGGATATCATATGATCTGTTCTTGAACTAAGCTATTTGGTCATTTAAATATATCCAGAAAATGGTCAAGTAATATGGACAAAGGTTTGACTTTCTGCCCTAAATGGGGTTTCAAAAGCTGGAACGGAACTGAGAGGATGAATTGAATCTAACTTAAACCAAATTCTTTCGAAGTGAAGTCGGTTGGTTCTACGAATTCTCAATTGATATACCATCACTTTGGCTTTGGGGCTAATATCCAACCTAGAAGTGTCTTGATTTTTGGTTCATAAAATCAAACTCGGGGCCTCGGTGGCCCAAACTCGACTTCAAGTCATTGCCCTACAGCTTGAAAATGTATATCCTTTTCGATATCCTCAGAAACAAGAAGTGTCTATCCAATCCCATATCCTTTCCAAGTCTATTTGACTATCAAAACTATGCCAGAGCTCCGTGATTTTAATTATTTTGAACTATTTTGGGGCCTGATTGTGTTCGGTTTTATCAGATGATAATTTTCAGCTTTTGTTGGAAGTTGCAGTTACAGTTGATTGTTGATTGAATTAAACATTTGGCAAACAGCTGGCGAAGGAGTTGCCCAACTACAGACGTATCCTGGCGCCCGCATGACACATTAGCCGAGAGGACAACACGGACGGAGGACACAAACAGGACACCGAAACGTTATCAGCTGGCGAAAATGTGGCGATGGCGGCGGGTGAGGGAATTTTGCACGGAAGTTGAAATTGTGCGCCTGTCTGACTGCACGAAGGATCTGTAAATGAGTTTTCATATATCTGACTGTATGGGTGTACATATATATGTATATCTATGTGTGTGTGTGTGTGTGTGTGTGTGTGCTTGTGTGTGTATTTCCAATGAGGTTTTGTTTCAATTTCCTTTCGATAGGCCACAGGCATTCCGAGCACAGGACGCGGGCGTCGACAATTTCATGCATAAATTCATTCCATTTGAGTGTGTGTGTGTGTGTGTCCTGTGGATGCTTCATGGCTGACTGAGATTCAAGTGAGATACTTCCTTCCGCCACATTTGTTTGTTTTGACTGCAATACAACCTAACCAGCCCCAGAAACAGCGCTCAACCTGCTGACCAGCTCCACCTCCAGCTCCAGCTCCAGCTCCTGATGATGTTGATGTTGATGTTGATGATGATAATGATGACTTTGCATCTAAAACAATTAAGTTTCATTTAAAACGACAGCAAAAAAAATCAAAAAACATAACATAACAGAACGGATCTGGGAACACATCAAATCGTTGCGTCCAAAACAATTTACATACTGCGCATAACTTGGCTTAAATGAGTTTTCCAAACAAAATTCCAGCAGGCGGCGCAGCCCCCGCCACTCCCACTCCGCCAGGGAAAAAAGGCGTTGTCCAGCAAACTGACTGCGATTTTGCAGCTAATCCCTTATGGGCATTTTGTCATGCCACATGCCCAGCCCCCCGCGTCCAGATACTTCTCAGCTGCCAGTCAACTCTCAGTTGGCCAACAGCGGCGCAGCATTTAGTTAGCCAACAACAGACGCAGACGAGACAACCCCTTGCCCCACAATGATCGACGAGTAGATACCGCGCAGGTGTGTTTCCTTTTAGATTGTTTAACGCTTTAACCGTTTCGGGACGGAGTTTTATTTCAAAATCCAAGATAGTTGTGGCAAATGTTTTTGCATATTATGAAAGGAGGCTAAACAAAATATGTTCAGCAATCTTAAAAATCCTGAAATCGTCCTTTTATCCTGGGACATTACTTCAATCATTAGGAGCTTATAGAAGACTTTGTGTCACCATTTTTGAGACTTGCGATCGAAATCCTAAAGCCCTGTCTTCTAATCGGAAAGGTCGACTACACCCATTACTTTGTTATAGTCACTGATATTTTTCGATATTTAAAAAAAATAGAGATGTTGGATAATTACTGGAAGGGTTAAGAAAATGACTTATTATGATTTAGCCAACAACTGGTTAAATTGGGGAACTTGTATGAGAAGGACTAATTGAATATCATGCAAGGAAAATGTATCTTCGACAAGCCAAAGATTTCATATTCTGTTTGAAGATCTCGTAATAATAATACATATAATACAAATAATACATTATCTCTAAGAATAGAATTGTCTGCAACTTCATACTAAACATGCGCGAAATTTCAAACCAAAAGCTAGAAAAACATAAGATATGGCCAAAACTAAATTTTAATAATATAATAACGACTATATAATGATTCAATCCTTATGAAATTTGGTCAAGTAGTACATACTTAACTATCTGGACAGTTTGTCAAATTTCCATCAAATAGTTTAAAAAATATGGATAATATAAGACTTTTAATTCTATGCAAGCTATATGATATTATGATCCAATGCTTTTCAAATTTAGTAGATTATTAGATATTAAAGAAAACTAAATGAGTTTTCGATCTCAATGCAATAGCTTAAGATACGTGGAAAATATGGGCGAAAACCTATGATAAGATAGAGATGAGATGAGATGAGATGAGATGAGATGAGATGAGATGAGTTGAGATGAGATGAGATTAGATGAGATTAGATGAGATGAGATGAGAGTGTGCGCAACTGTAACTTGTTGAACTGATGGGTTCCTTAATTAATCTAATAATCTTATTATTGATTCGATCCTTATGAAATTTGGTCAAGTAGTACATACTTAACTATCTGGACAGTTTGTCAAATTTCCATCTAATTGTTTAAAAAATATGGTTAATATACGATTTTTAATTGTATGCAAGCTATTTGATATTATGATTCAAATTTAGTAGATTATTAGATATTAGAGAAAACTGAATGAGTTTCCGATTTTAATGTTGTAGCTTAAGATACGTGGAAAATATGGGCGAAAACCCAAGATGAGATACAGATGAGATGAGATGAGACGAGAGTTTACACAACTGTATCTTGTTGAACTGATGGGTTCTTTAATTAATCTGTAATAATTAATCTAATAATGTCCAGGTAGATCTGTAGCAATCAAAACATTTGATGGATCATTGATCAACATAATAGATCCTCTAGGATAAAGAAAACGTGACCAAAGTTAAAACTCCCATGCGGTCTGCTCGACACTGTCTGCTCGAAAAAAGCAGTGGATATTCTAGTTTATACAACCCTCTTGTGCTGTCAGCCACACATCACAGGGTATAACAAGCTTCTGGCCAGATCCTTGACAGTCGGGCGGCCTCATGCAAATTTCATGGGCCACGCAGCAGCCAAAAGGAGGAAAAAAATGCGACACATAAAAAATGTGAAATACATTTCCTGTCGTCTAGTCACAGGGACGAGCAACAGCCGCCAGGACATGGCCACGACAACGACAACGACCACGACAACGACGACAACGACGACGTCAACGACAACGACAAGTGCGACAAGTGCGCCCCCATTTTGGCCCCCATTTGGGGCGGCTTGCTGTGCGGCGTGGGCGTGGCACATATAAAAATATGCATGCAACAGCAGCGGCAACAACAAGTTGTAAAAAAGCCATGCACACAATTTATATCCTGGACAAAGGACACTCCGCCGCTTATCCCAACTTCAGATAGTGGACAACGTGTCTCGTTGGCCCGGACGCCACCCCGAACCATAGAGGGAGCCACCGGAGCTGCCGGAGTAAAAACTTTGCTGCCGAATTTAATCCAATAATAAATGGAATATTGCTGACCTCGGGCATTAAATTAAATGTTGTTATCAGTCGAGTGCAGAGAAATTATCGGGCGGCGGTTTGCCACACACACACACACACTCACACACACACAGATACACGCACACACACAGCGCACAGTGGCAGCGACTGTTGATAGAGCACTGGAAGGGGGCCAATAGTACCCAAACTGAGTTATTTGTCCGGAAACTTGAAATGAGATGACAACTGAACTTTAAATCCATTGAAGTGGCTCATTTTTTTATATATGGACATTACAACCCAATAGGGTCAAAGCCTGAAGCACTATTTTTCTTCATTTCAGCTTCTTTTACTGAAGAACTTCTTTTTACGTGGGTGGTTTTCAAATCCTACGCCACAACCTAGTTTTTCTATGAGGTTCATGCCTATCGACATGAGCGGGACTCGAGCTCGCAGCTCTTGTTTGACGGAACAGTGCGCTATCCACTGGTCCACCGAGGCCCTCTATCCACTGGTTCTTGAAACAAGCTTAAAATAGTTTGAATGACTGTCAAAATTGGGATTACATTAGAATAGTTCCAAAAATTGGCCTATGTTCAGGAACTATACTTATCAAATCTTTAAACAAACCATTTAACAAAAGCCTGTTAGATTTTCCCATTTCCTAGTCATGTTCAAAATTTTAGGAAAATTTTCCAGGTAGTTTTTCCAAATGAAATGCTTATGTTCAGGAATTACATGTATCAAAACTTTAAACAAACCATTTAACAAAACTATTGTACATTAGATTTTTCTATTTCCTAATTTTGTTCAAAATTTTAGGAAAATTTTTCAGGTTGTTTTTCCAACCATTTCCAAGTCATTTGCCTATGTTCAGGAATTGCACTTATCACATCTTTAAACAAACCATTTAACAGATTTTAGATTTTCCCATTTTCCAATTTTTTTCAAAATTTTTGGGAAAATTTTCCAGGTATTTTTTCCAATCGTTTCCAAATGAATTGCCTATGTTCAGGAATTGCACTTATCAAATCTTTAAACAAACCATTTAGCCAAAGTATATTAGATTTTTCCAAAATTTTAGGAAAATTTTCCAGGTAGTTTTCCCAACCGTTTCCGAGTGAAAAACATGCGCCAGCCCTGTAAATCGTCGTATGCGAGATATGAGCGAATGCAGATGACAGGGCGGCACAGCATATATGTGGAAGGGGTCTTGGGACTGGAGGTAGGGTTCTGGGCCGGATAGTGGGGCAGCCTGGAACTGTGACTGTGCGTCTGTTTGGCCGGATATTAAGCTCGTTTGCATATAATTTGCGTTGCAGAAACAGTAACTGAAACTGAATCAGAAACAGTTGCAACTCGAGTGGCCAGTTGACGGTTTTTTGGGTTCACCGCGATAAGAACACAGCCCCACTGAAGAGCCCAGATTCCTGCCCGAGTCCTGCAACTGTGCTTTCCGTATCCTTCTGAGTTGCCGGTTGAGTGTGGCATTAAGGAGCATCCGACAGTTGTTGCCTTTTTTCGATCTCAGTGTGTGTGTTTGGCCCGGAGTAAAGCAATTAAGTTTTGTGGCCACTCGGAATTATCCGACTGCGGCTGTCCCTTTTGGTCCCGGCATTGTAATGGAGGCTGAAAATTATTTGCCCAAAAATAACACTTCATATGCGAAAATTTATGGTAAAACTAGCCCAAAAACGACAACGACAGCTGAATTATTTGTTGGAATTCATAATTGATTTCATAATAGATATTTACAATAGATAATATATTGAGTTGATTATTTAAGAATATGCATAAAGCTTTCATAGTTTCTATTTTTAAATTGTTATAATATTTGGGAAAGTTGGTCCAAATTTCCCCATTTTTGGACTACTTGTCGTTGATACGCTTAGTTTTAGTTTATGGCGTTCGAAAGTTATGGAACGCTCAGATATTATAAGCTTACCCAGACCTGTCCAGACGTATCTTTTCAGTCCTTTAAAGAGACGGCGCTTAGGCAGGTGCATCTTATATGAAGACTCCTACCTCATCGTCTACGCCAAGTTTATAAAGAATTTTATAAGACAGCACCAAGTGATAGGCTAACTTTCCCGGGAACAGTTCCTGTTAGGAACTTCCTCCTATATTGGAAAACCTTCCCTATGCTACAAAGTATACTTTGGTTTTTATACCTTGATCCCATTTAAAAAAAAAAAAAATGGTAAAAATGGTATAATAGTTTTTTTGGAATGTATGTAACAGGCAGAAGAAGGCGTGGCAGACCCCATAAAGTATATATATTCATGATAAGCATCAATAGCCGAGTCGATTTAGCCATGTCCGTCTGTCCGTCCGTCTGTATGAACGCGCCGATCTCGGAAACTACAAAGGCTACAGACTTCAAATTCGGCATCCGTGTATAGCATACGCAATAAGACTTTGTTTCAAATTTCGGATGCCACGCCCCCTTCTCGCCCTAATCAATAAAAACGACTTTCGATAAATTGGCCATAACTTTGGCATTTATAGAGCAATCAACAATAGAGCAATACGATCATGATTAGAAACTTCAGAATCGGATTTCCCAAAATTTTGATACACCCTTCCATTTTTCCGGAAAGTGACGAAATGTGTATAACAGCCGCAAATTTTATGCTAAATTCATCAAATTTGGTATGTGGATGTTCAAAGTTACTATATAGAAAGTGGCATCCAAAATTTTTTCCATCCTTATTTGGTCCGCCCAAATTAGATATGTGCTTATAAATTCTACAATCCTTATCATAATGGTTCAATATTCCATAATATGTATTAATGACGACGCCCTAAGCCATTCCTGAAAATTTCAGAACGATTGGATCATAAACACCGAAGTTACTCAGAAGTGGCCGAAAACGGGGTAAAATGCCAAAAGGTGAAAAATGCAGCACTCTATCTTGTTAATACCAAACTACCAAACTAGGATATGTTTTGCTTAACGTCAATATTTTCTTTATTTTACATCTATTTTAAGTCAAAATTTAAGGCGGTTTACTTTAAAAAATGCCGTTGGCGAAAATATGCTTTTGACTTTCTTATCGGAGAGGTAACTTTGCCCAACTAAGCCCAACACCGACTCCGACTCCGGCTCCAACTTAGATGCGTTGCCAATCGGGAAAAGTCTTAAAACACTTTTGCTTCAAGTTGGGGGGTGTTTGGGTGTGTTTTCTCGGAATATATACATATATGGAAGGGATATATGGAGATACATGTATGCTTTTTAATCCTTTTTGCGTGACGGCAGCTGCCGGAGAAACAGCAATTGTCTCAATCGCAGTCTGACGGAGTCTTAACACACGTCACATCTATAAGGCGGGTGCGGGTTCGGTGTGGTGGGTTTACGCCGGGGTTCTTTGGTTCTTGGGTAATGGCAACATAAGTCGGCCGGGCGTTGATTATAATTGACTTTGGCTGACTTAAGTGCCAAAATGGAAATACCGTGTACCTCATACAGTTCATAATTGTCTGCGACACCAACGAAATTTACATAAGGACACAACCACACACACTTCCACACACTCCCACACACCCTCCCCTGCTCCCCATCTGCTTCTGCCTGCAGCACTTTTCCCACTTTAAGCCCGAACGCTCCTCTAGCCGGAATATTACGTACTCACCATGGAGATTTGGATTTGGATTTGCAGAAAAAGACGCATGATTACCCCAATCAAATCAAATGATGTGCAACAATTTTAATATATCGCACAAAGGCATAATCATGCTTCCTTCTGAGGTTGTCCTGGACACTGGTCAGTCGAGTTTTCAATATGTCCTTTTCCCAAATACCAAAGGCGAGGCTCTCCAATCTATTGCCATGGATCTGGAGTGTGTTGCAAGCCGGACCTAAGAAATTCCACATATCTTTTTAAGCACATGTCGAACGCAAAATAGTTTCATATTTACAAAGGAGATAAGGCTATAATGGGCACTGCTCAGCTTGCTAATACCCTGCGTACCGGTTCGACTTGAACTATTTCGTATGTATGAAGTTCAAATATAGTATAATGGTTCTAAAAACTACATTTTGAGTATTTCTTACAGAAAATGTTATATAATATTCAAGCCTCAAAATCGTTAAATATTTTGGAGAATAATATTTTGAAATCTCGTAAAATTTTGCCCAAAATAATGTGGTTTCGATAACTCGAAATGTTTATGTTAGATCATTTATATCTAGGACACAAGGAGTCGTTTCACAGAGTTCCTACACTTGTCATAAGACCGCTGAGTACAATACGTAGGCTCCAAATCTGTTCTTATTTCTACCCCGTTTTATTATCAAATTTCCAAAAAAGTGGAAATGAAATGATAAAGTTATAGAGGCAAATCGATTTTCTTCCACCTCTAATGGACCCCATATGGTTGAATGTTGAAGCTAAAACTTATCAGATCGAATCTAAATTATGGAGATACAATTTTGATTTATTTCTTTATATATATATTTCGTATTCTAATATATATATTTTTTCATATTCAAAAATAAATATAACATCTTTGGGAAGTGGAAAAAAATCTATTGTTTTTTCTACATATTAAAATGATGCTTAACTATTTTAAGAATCAAGAATATATTTTTGTATATAGAGTGTTATTTTACAATAAATTGTCATTTCGAATCCTATTGGAACATACTTTATATATCAGCAATGCCATCGAACCTTATAAGAAATTCTAGCGGAATATAAAATCTGCAACATTAATTTGGATTTTTATTTATTGAGCTATTTCAATTTTTAACAACCCTTTTAGCTACTATAATACAAATACAGATAGATCTATGCCTCATGCCCACCTCAAGCCATATACAGGGTATACAAAGAATAATACATTGTCATGACACCCCTCCTCAAGCTCTGCCAATATATCCACCTTTTGTTGCTATGGATGGATAACACTTGGGGCAGGCACAAAGCCATTTCAACTTGAACCTTAACTAGAAGTTGCACTTGCCACTTGCCACTTGCCACTTCCGACTTGCCACACGGTTGCGAAAAACTTTTTGATTTCGCACCTTCGCGGCGAAAAAAACGTGCAACAAACTGGCATAAAAAATGTGCACACTTGCGACGTGTCTGCAGCAGCATCAACAACAACAAGAACAACCCACATATCATTATGCTTATAATGTTGCAATAAGCTAGGATGATGATGATGATGATGATGATGATGCTCAGGACGATGATGTTGCCATCAGCATGATTAAAAAACTTTCGAATCAGCTGAAAAATCTGCATGTGATCGAAATTTTTCGGAGCGGTAGTTGGTTCAATGTCCTACGTCTAGGGCTTGCGGCAGTACGCCGACAAAATAATTGATCCCCAATGTCTCATTTAGACCACCCCCTTTGTACCCCCTCCTTCCCAGACACACTACCTACTCCGGCACACTTGCCGCAGTTGCTCCACTTGGCCGCCTTTGCCCTCACGCGAAATCAAATTGAAGTCCATAACAGGCGACTGACCGCCTCATAAAGCAATTAAGTGCATGTGGCTGACCAAGCAGCAACGTGTTGGACTATCCCAAAAGCAACAACAACACCAACACCAATCCTGCCTCGAGTCCATCCGCACTGTTGGCCCACTGCCTGCTGTCTGCCAGCCAGGACTCCACTCGACCCCATCGACTTGGGCGCGCGGTTGGCTTGGCTTAGTGCCGAGCTCAAGTAATTCATAGCATTAATTATATTATACGACCCAAGGACCAACCGAGGAGCGTGGTCCACGCAGAGTCTGTGCCCCGAACTGGAACTCAAACTTGTGCTTGACCACAAAAAGAACACTCATGTGGGCGTTAGGAAAGAAAATATAGTAATAAATATATGTTCTAGGCTCTATTTAAATAATAACCATAACTATATCGGTGGACCAGCATAGCGCACTGTTCCGCCAAAAAAGAGGTGCGAGTTCGAGTCCCGCTCATGTGGATAGGTGATGACCCTCCTCGAAAAACTAGGATGTGACCTAGGACTTGAAGTCCCCCTACGTAAAACAAAAAGTTCTTCCGTGAAGGAAGCAGAAGTAAACGAAAATAGTGCTTGAGTCTTTGACCCGATGGGGTTGTTATGGCCATATAATAATAGTAATATAATGTTCTCCAACTTGATCACAAAGCTCTAACAAGATATATAAGTATATCAGACCATTCGTCTAACATAACCTAAAATAGAATAGTTCTTGAATTCCCTAGCGTATTTATGAATATCTCGGCCGGTCTTTTTATCATGCATTTCTAATAGATCGTTTTTTATTTATAATTTTTTTTTTTTTTGGTAATTCGATTAAATCATTCGGGCAGCAGATTGCCCGTACGATATCCAACATTCCCCGCTTCCGCAATGACTTCCAGAAATTCGAAAAGTGACCAGTACGTAGAAGATATCTCGTCCCGTCACATTTTTTCTACCGCCATCTTGAAAGTTTCTTTTTTTTTGTCTTCATCGGGAGGAATGTTGCTTGTGCTTATAGTGTTTTTTTCTAGTATTTGGTAGCGCCGTTGGTAGCGCCACCATTGCCATCGTGGATAAATCGACCCAGATGAACCAAGGTACATATTTTGTTCATGGACTCCCGAAGGATCACCAGAATGAATTCCAATTTCATTCGAACCTCGTGGCTGTGCCTTCCACCTCTAGAATTTAGCGGGAAAACGCTAAGGGGCTTCATTTGCTCGCCGAAAATGTATCGCACTCTATTCAGAAAATCCTTGTTGTGATTCATCTGAGCGACCATTTTCTCGACGATCTTCTCTGACAAATTGATCAGATAAAAGTATTCGCGCTCCAAAAAGGAATTGTCGATTTCGGAGCGTTCATATTGATCCAATACATCACATTGTAGATAATTAATAAGAACGTTATGTTCCTTAATTAGCTCAATCAATTGGGTTAGCCCTTGTTGGTTGAATGATGTAGATGCATCCATTGCTTGTGTGGTTTATACTCTTACGATAAACTGAAAATTATACGAATTATAAAAATTATATATTTTTTATATATATATTTCGTTCAGTTACAGAGCAGACACGTCCTCACCTGGTTGCTGCTGTCACAAAAAGAAAGTTTCAATCTCAGAATGGCCACCTTGATCGAATTGAAAAAAAAAGGCGAGTAATTTCAGGTGTAGACAACCCTATTGGAAGCAAATATCGATATTACATTTACGAAAGTTTGTCGTAGAGCAAACTGTTTATATATCTAGTTTGCTTTGATTCATAGCATGTTAATAACATTGTTAGTGTTTAGAAATGCCTCCTAGAAATACTAGGTTGGGGCGTAGGATTTGAAATCGACCTACGTAAAGAATATCTTTAGTGAAGGAAGCAGAAATGAAGAAAAATAGTGATTCAGGATTTGACACAATAGGGTGGTTATGGCCATACAATAATAATAGTGTTTAGAAATTATAAAAGATCTAAAGATAGAGACAACAACGCGGGCTGAGTGTGAAACCATTGTTCTCAAAAGTTCGGAAGGAAACGGAAAAACAAGAGACAACTGCGACTTGCTAGGATGCTTCGAAAAAAATACAAATCTTGCGAGTCATCCGACATATATACATTCTTGTTCAGCAACATAAACCGAATCAATTTGACCTTGTCTATTTGTACGTCCCTCCGTCCGCCTGTGTGAGCCCATTTATTTTGATGACAAAAAGAGTTCGAAACTTCAAGCTTGGGTCAAAGGTCCATGTATATATCGGAATTAGAATATCCTCCTCCTCGGTTGATTCCGGACCGACACCACGGGCCTTACGCCTCCTTGGCTGCGACATTTTGCTACGACCTTCCTGCTCAAGCATTCGATTCGGACTAACTTGAATTCCACAACGAAGGATCGTCTCTGCTCGCGTTTTTTTCTAACGCGGTAATACACTATAATCCTCTCGCTCTAACGAGTTGTTACGCATACAACGAAGGAGAGTATAAAAAGAGGGACAACCATTACCCTATATTTTCATTTTATTATCTTTCTTCGTTAGAGATGACACACAAATTAACGATAACGATAACAAATTATAATAAATGATAATATACAATAAACAGGTAAAGTTCTGACCAAATTATGTCACGCCCGATTTGCCAGATATGTAATAAACAGCCATAGCTTTTTATACCCTGAACCCATTTAATAAATGAGAAGAAGGGTATAATAGTTTTGTATGTAATAGGCAAAAGGAGGCGTGACAAACCCCAAAGAGTATTATCTTGCTCAGTATCAATAGCCGAGTCGATATAGCCATGTCCGCAATGTCCGTCTCTCCGTCCGTCTGTCCGTCCGTCTGTTCGAACGTCTGTCCGTCCGTCTGTCCGTCCGTCTGTCCGTCCGTCCGTCTGTACGTCCGTCTGTCCGACCGTCCGTCTGTACGTCCGTCTGTCCGTCTGTCCGTCCGTCCGTCCGTCCGTCTGTCCGTCCGTCCGCCTGTCCGTCCGTCTGTCCGTCCGCCTGTCCGTCCGTCTGTCCATCCGTCTGTCCGTCCGTCCGTCGGTCTGTGTGAACACGTTATTTTTTGAGAATATAAGACCTAAAGCCTTCAAACTTGACATGAATGCCATTCCATTCGCCTAATAAAGTCATACAGACACACTTATACCCTTAGACAGTGTGCGCCGAGGTAGTAGAAGTAGATGAATTCTACGACTATTTTACGAATAGCTTCTGTGTTTATTATCCGATCCACTTGAAACTTTCAGTATAAGTTTAAAATACATTCCAAATTAAGGGTGTTAAAAATCTTGATTCAAATCAAATTACACCTGTTATAAATTGTTTTTTTGATTTGCGGAGGAGGAGGACGTGGCATACAAAACCTGAGAAAGTGCCTTTTGCGCTTAGCCGCCTGGTGACATTATGCATTTTACACCTTTTACCATTTTGACCCTTTTTTTGGTCATTGCTGAGTCTTTTAACTTTGGTATTAATAGTCTGATCGTTCCGAAATTTTCGGGATTGGTTAATGACATAGTCATGAATATATCTTCTGGAATTCAAATCATTATAATAAGGATGACAAAATTATAAGCACATTTTGATCTTTTGCACACATTTTTGATGTTTGTTTGCTATTTTGACCCGTTTTCGTCCATTTCTGAGTCTTCTAACTTCGGTGTTAATAGTCTGATCGTTCCGAAATTTTCGGGATTGGTTAATGACATAGACATAAATATATATTCTGGATTTCAAATCATTTTGATAAGGATTGAAGAAATTATAAGCACTTTTTAATTTAGGGGGGACCAAATTAGGATGAAAAAAGATATATATGGGAACCCACATACCAAATTTCATAAGTTTTGCATTAAAATTGTGGCTGCTGCCTTCTTCTCATTTTTCAAATGGGATCAGGGCATAAAAAAGGAATGATTGGGAGAAATGTTTAGCATAACAATTGAGAAATTGATTTATGCACATTTGTAGGGCGAAGTGCAGCAATAATAATTATAAATAATAAATAAATTTTGACCAAAAATGGGCAAACATTGGCGATTGTTGCTGTTGTTGCTGTTGTTGTGTGACAATGTGCAGATAAAAGTAATTAACGCCTATTCGGGGAATCGGTCACAGTGCACGGGGGCTACGAATCCGGTCAATAATGGCAACGGCGACGGCGACGGCGACGGCCGCAATAATTATTGACTTATTGGCCATGATGGCATTTAAGAGTCCAACGCGCCACCCGAAAATATTTGCATAAAATTTGCATTGACAACAGTTGAAAGCAATTGAAACAATAATTTCGTCATTAATGTGCGACAATTCCCCGGCCACGCCCCCTCCGGCGCAAGGGAATGCCCCAAATATGCCACTCTTTGAGCTCCACCGCCCCACCGCCCAGTCGCGTCCGGCTGGATGCCACCTGCGAATGTGAATTGAAAACGTGCTTATCGCCGTGCATCGCCAATGGACCTGTATCTGCGTCCACTGCTCCGGGATTCGGGATCCTACTGCATTCCGGATTGTCCTGTGGCTCTGTGGCGGTGGGTTGGCGGCTTAGTCGGTCGTTGGGGTCGTGTGGTGGGGCGGTGGTTGGATTGCATTTAAACGCCATTATTCGCACACTGCAATTGTTTAATGCGTTTAATTACATTTGTTGGCCGGCACTTAATGTTTTTATAATTAATAGAATCAATATTGATATTGGGACAACGTCTGCTGCTGCCGGCAGCCTAGTGCCACGCCCCCACCGTCACCCAGCCGCCCAGTTGCGGTTAATTGTAGATTAAAAATGTAGCAATGCGGTTGAATCCAATGGGTTTACCACTCGGTTCTGCAGGCGTTAATTTTCTGGTCAAACTATGACCCGGAATAAAAAAAATATATATATTCATATATAAAAATGTAATTCCATAAAAACAACTACAAAAAAAAATAAACAATAGCAAAAATCATAATAACAATAAAAAACAATTAAATGTAATTACAGTGAAGCCCATTTAAAGGCAATACAAGTGACAAATGACTAATGACTAGTTTGTAGCCCTCTTTGTTGGTTCTCGATCCCCGATCCGAGCTATTCGGTAGATCATATAAGGATAAATGCCAATTTCTGTATAGGATCTATGACTACTTACGTACAAAATTTCATGACTATAGCATAATAATTGTGATGGCTTTTCATGTTTCCTTTCGGAGATTTCATACTCTTTTCGGAAATAGCGGTAGATAACAACGAGTCTTGGGAGTATGTGAACTTTCAGTCAAATACGTTTGAAAACATGAAAAATATGGAAAAAACGGACATTTGGTTACATATAAGCTATATGACATAGTACTCTGATCCTTATGAAATTTGGTGGAGCCATAGATAATAACGAATTTTGGGAGTATGTGAACTTTCAGTCAAATACATTTGAAAACATGAAAAATATGGAAAAAACCGACATTTGGTTACATATAAGCTATATGATATAGTACTCTGATCCTTATGAAATTTGGTGGAGCCATAGATAATAACGAATTTTGGGAGTGTGTAGATTTTCAGTCTAATATGATAGAAAATAAGGGACATATGGGCAAACCCATTTTTTGTAATATGTCAGCTATATGATATAGAAATCTGTTCCTTATGAAATTTAGTGGAGTGGTAGATATTAACGTGTCTTGGGAGAATGTAAACCCTCAGTCCAATACATCAGCAACAAATGGGCTAAATGGGCTATTATATAGGCAAACCCAATTTTTTTGACTAGTATGTATACGTACAGACGGACAGAAGGACAGACGGACAGACAGACGGACATGGTTCAATCAATTTCTTTTGTCCTCCTGACCATTCTGAAAGTAACTTTTGGGGGTCTTCATTTCCCTTTATGTAATATTCACTTTCGGACAAAGTGAATATACCATTTTCTTGCTCGAATAGCTCATTGGGTTGTATCTATATAAGTCGGATCGTACAATTAACAAACTCTGTCTGATTACAGCTGATTAAAATCCAATTTTTATTTGCCTTTTAATTGTTTAACTGCAAATATTTGCATTTGTTCTCCGTGCGTCGCAATCAATTACATTTGAAGGAAGACCAAAGGACACACACACACACACACACACACACACACACACACACACACACACACACACACACACACACACACACACACACACACGATATGTGTAGAAAGGGGCGTATGGAGGGGCGTAGGGAGGAACGTAGGGAGTCGGTTAAAAGCGCAAACATGCATGCAAAATGCAGACGGGCCACGGGCCACGGGCCACTGACCCACTCCACTCCGCTGCACACGAGGACAACCCATACAGTACAACCCGTCCGGAGCGGGAGTTACCTTCCAGAAACCCGGAGACCCTTTGAAAAAATCAACGCGAACCGCTTTAAAATGCAAGGAGCGTAAAAGATTAGCCCGATTATTTCGGCTTGAAGGCGTTTAACTTTGCATTGCAACGCACACGAGGCGAGTTCAAAGGGTTCAAGGAGCCCACCTGCCCCTTGCCAACTTGCCCCTTGCCAACTTGCCCCTTGCCACCTGCCACCTGGCACCAGCCACCGCGCCACTTGAAGCTTGCCTCAAATTGCCAACTTTTGTTACGGTTTTCGTATCGTTTCGTTTCGCGTAAAATGTCGGAAAGGAGCTGAAAAATAAATGTAAACTTAATGCAGCGATTTGAAATTTACACATCGTTATGCCCGAATATGAAATGATATGCGGCCCGGGTGGATTGGATGGAATGGGACTGGGTTAGGATGGGTTGGTTTGGCGTGGTGTGGCTAGGGGATATGCTACTTTATGGCGTAGACAATTACGGACCAGGCGGTGATTGAGGGTGGCTTTTGTGCCCGTTGGCCGCTTATCTCTTCTGGTGGTTAGTTTCGGACGAATGTTCGATCCTAAGATAAATGATAATATTTTACGATTCGTGTCAAACTGAAAATGTATATATGTGTGTGAACCCAAAATATGTATAAAAAAACAAGTAGGACAGTATTATCTTCGGTATGTTGAAACTTTCATACACAATTTGAAGCTTTGTCTATAACGTTGAGCTCAATCAATAAAAAATTTGAAAACTAGTTCTATGGTAACTATATGATGTAGTGGTTCGATACTGCTGAAATTTGTTTGAGCGATTGATAGATAGATAACGCAATGTCAAAACCAGGCGGGGAAGTCAAAGCTTGAGAAAAATGTAATAATTTTCAGGAAAAAACAGTAGTACTAAAGTCTAGTAGAGTCTCTAAAGTCTAGTAGTCTCTAGAGTAGTACTCTGTCTATGTTAGAAGCTACCATATAAACTGAACCCACATATCGAAACCAACCACCCAACGTAGCTGAAATCTTCAAGACGGGTTTCTCATTGCTGATAGGAGAAATTTAGAAGAAATTAACCGAAAAAATGTGATCTTTGTATTTTTGAAGATTATAAATATCCTTTTATTATAATTATTCCGAAGAAAATTGTTAATTCATATCGTGCTCAAGCTTGTAAGGCATTGAAGGAAGCACCGTAGAACCGTATGGAAGTTACTTCCTCCAAAGCTAACCCTCAGTACATTTTTCGGGACCGGACGGAACCACTATATCATTAGCTGTTATGATGATGACGTTACTAAAGAAAATAACTTTTACTAAAAATCATTCAATCATTTTTAAGCTTTAGTCTTATAAGACTTGAATTGAAGATAGCATATAGTAATTTATTCCTAGTTGCAATTAGTATCGATACCTATGCCAATAGGGCAACACTCAATCTGCAAAAACCATAGCAACACTGGCATCATATTTCTGGCCGACATTTTTCTTGTCACTTCAAAGTGAACAATGTGGCAACTCTGTGCATGAAACTTTCTTTTTGTGACAACCATCAACGGGTGAGGATGTTTTTTTTGGCTCTCCAAATAAATAAACTTTAAGTAATTGTAATATTTTCATAGTCTTCAGTTTGTCAATCAACAACATTAACCATGGCTGCGGCACCAACTTCAACCCAACAACGTCAATCCCGAATGACGCATATGTATAATGAATTCTACAGCATTATGAATGAGCTTCAAGGTCATATGACGATTGATTGCGCACGTCCCGAAACCGAGAGACCTGCTGTCGAGGCAAAATACTGCAATCTATTGATATTGTCGGAGAAGGTTGTATCCACAATGGTCTATAAGCTGTTTGATAACGTCGAGTTTATCGATAAAGTGCAAGACATTTTTGCGGTGCAAATGGAGCGCCTCGCAGTGATTCGACAGAATCCAGAGATGGTGAACGACTTTCGCATGAAGTTGGAATTCATTCTGGACTTCGTTCGGGAAATCATGGACAAGGTATTTTCCTCGGCCCCCGAGGGATTCTTCGGCAACGACGATGCCACTGAAGCCAACAACAAACCCACCAACAACTAGATAAAACCAAAAAAAAAAATATAAAGAAAACTGATTAAAAAAAATTGCAATATTTCTATAATTCTTGGTTCCTATTTGTACGCTGAATCTATTAGAAATGAAAATAGTACAGTCGAACTTCTCTATAGTTAACTTCTATACAATGAAGCTCTGCCTATTATGAATTGATTTCAAACACACAACTATTTCGTTCCAATTTCATTGTATATAAATATAATTTCTGTATAATGAAGTGATTCATTATAGGTAAGTTCGACTGTATATTATAATAGTTTAGTACAAATATTAGAGACGGGCAGAATCAGGCGTTGCAGAACCCATTATGTAGCTATATTATAGATCAACATCTATTTGCGCATTGATTTAGTCCCTTCCGTATGATCTCAGAGACGTATAATAAAGCGTATAACGTCTAAAATTTTGTCTTCCTTAAAGGAAAACATCAAATATATATAGAATAGTTAAAAAGATTTATATAAATATTACATCGAGATTTATTACTCTCAAATCTAAACAGTAATTACAACAAATATCAATTATTTTTAACATTCAATAAATAACATAACATTCTTTTACAGATCAATTTGAAAACAATTTAAAATACTTTTATACAATGCAAGTTTAAGCCTAAATATTCAATTTCGAATTTTCTAAATTTCAGATGAAAATAACAAAAAAATCTTAAGTGTACAAATATTTCGAAAAAATTTTGAAACAGAAGCTTAAATTTCTAATACATGTTTTCTTTTAGTGTTACGCACGGGTGTGAGGTGAATCGATCTGATTGAGTTCCCGGTTATTATTTATTAGCAATTCGAGAACAATCTGACAATCAATTGATATATGATATATAAAGGGAAATTCTCGCACGTGGAAATAAAAGTGGTTCAAATTTAAATATTACAATGTGTTTAACAATTTTTCGTTGGACTTGGTTGAAGTTAAAGAATGATTGAGAGCAATGCTTGATATGCAAACTGATTGATGCGAAATGGCTTGATATCAAAACATTGAAAGAGTTGCTAATGAAAAGGTCTAAACAATGCAAAGTTAACAAATCAAATAAATAATAATTAACGTTGGACGTGATCTTAGTTTCCATCTGGTTGCGAAGCGCTGGAGAGTTTGTTGATGGATTCACATTCGTTTGCGATGTGATCCCGATTGATGAAAGTTGGTTCCTTGTTGTTGTGCATCATTGTGCCGTCATTGACACACGTGTGATCACCCAGGGTATAGCCATTGGTCATGGGATGGGGATTTGGATTTGGATTGGGATTGGGATTGATATTGGGATTCGTTTCCTCAGTGAGCAGCTGGGTCATCTCCGGGACATGGGATGTGTAGCCGTTGGTGAAGTTATTCTCATGACACTCGAAATTGTTAACC
>JBANCY010000186.1:21225-56637 GCA_037040045.1 Phorticella flavipennis | reverse complement strand
GATGTGACCAACTCCACTATCGAGCAGGTGATTGAATGGCTAGAGGACAACTCCCTTTCGATTGCTCCCCATAAGACAGAAACAGTACTGATCAGCAGTCGCAAAACCGTAGAGAGCCACCATACGAGTTGCAGGAAGCAGCATAAGATCCAAGATGGCCGTTAAATACCTAATACCTCTCTCCCGTATAATGGCGAACATCGAAGGACCTCTTCAACGAAACAGGCAACTGATTGTAAATGTTGTCAGATCAATCATCCTATACGCTGTGGGAATATGGGCTCTCCCAATGGCAATAAAACCGTATGGACGTCATTGCAGAGCATCGTACCGAACGTGTGCATTGAGAGTCCTGAGCGCCTTCCACGGTATCCGAAGACGCAGCCCTTGTGCTAGCTGGCATGGCCCCCTTGGATCATCTTGCAGACGAAGCAAGAACCGCCGGTGCTTTAGGTGAGGTTAGGTTAAGAACACTGAGCACGTGGCAACAGCGATGGAGTAGCACAGCGAATGGAGGTTGGACGAGGCGATTAGTCCCGGACCTCCAGGCATGGACGAACAGAAGACACGGACAAACCGACTTCTACCTGACGCAACCGTTGACGGGACACGGGTGTTTTAAAACTTATTTACAAGCTGAAGAATTGAATCAATTGAAATCTTTTTCCAAAATTTTCCAATAATTTTTAACCCTAGTAAATTATACACACATTACAAACGATGTAGTTTTATTACATCAATAACAAATCTACGGTTTCAATCATTTAAGTTTTCAGTCTTGTGAAATTCGTCTTGATATATCTTGATAATCCTTCAGTTTCTTTGCTGGAACACAATTCCTTTTCTCCTCCGCTTTCTGCCATATCTCTTTATAATATTGCAAGCGTTCATTGATCCTGATTCATGGCGTGGTTTTGGCCAACTTGCAAACACTTGGACCACCCCAAGCTCCTTGAGCCATCTGTTGTTCCTGTTGTATCTGCTCAAGGACTTCTTCGCTTCCATTTTGCTTGTGGAATGCTGCAAGCATTTCGGGAAAGTCCATTAATTTCTCGGGTAATACACACTCCTTGAAACTGGAACCCTCAAACTGCACTCTGTACCATGTGCGACCTTCGATCTTGAAGCAATTCGTGATTTTTTCCAAATTGCGAATCTTGTCAATCCTCTTCTTATACCAATGGCTGATTGATTTCCTCTCCCTGTTGAAATCTTTGATCATCTCTTGATAGTTCTGCAATTTATCGGCTAAAACATATTGCAGACGCTCCTCGCCCTCCCACTGCACGCGGTACCAGCTACGACCCTCGATTCGCAGGAAATGCGTGATTTTTGCCAACTTGCGAGGCTCTTCAGTGGGCGGAATATCCCCAGTTTCCGAAATCTTTTCAGCGTTGGGAACCTCTGCAGTCCGGTTAGCCTTTGGCATATTGAGATTCCTTTGGGAATTCAGAAGTTTCATCCTCGAAATCACTGCAAGCTTCCGGGCCTCCATAATTTCCTGCATCTTCTGCCACTGCTCATGGAAGTCTTCGCCGTTTCCTTGCTCATTTGGTTTATCCATCTTATCGAAATCGATTTAAATTGAGACGAATTACTTTTTTGGAGAAATATTACCAATCTCTTTAGCAACAAAGTCGAAAGGAACACAAGGAATTATAATACTCACAATGCTCACAAATAGCTTTGAAGTCCCTGAATTTTTTTAGCTTATTTTCTTGAAGCACACAATCTGACAGCTGATTTAAAGCATTCAGAGTTGAGTTGAACAGCAAGTTATCGATATTACGACCTGGTCACGAATTGCCTTAAATCGATTAATTCTTCTACATTCACAATAAGTTCTCTAGAGAACAAAATTCATGGAAACTCCTAAAAAAATTAAGTGAATAAACTTTTTTTCGATATGGATGAAAATGTTGAAAAAAAATTGGATAAGTCTCGATGTTTTATCGTTAGTTCGATTTAATCTTTTATGATTTACCTATTTATATGCTTGCAGCTCGATTTGTTTTTTTTTTCTGAAAATACAAAAAATTTAAAATATTATATATTATTATTAATTTTATTTTAGAAATAATCTAGAATTAAAATGTAAATTACAAAGGGATCTTCAGGAGATGATAAGTTATGCTCTCGATCTTGGATTTTCTTAGATTCATAAACGGTCAGTGCCCTCTATACTGGTCCATTTTACGGAAAAATAGTCAAAAATTGTATGACAATAATTTAAAACATCTGTTGAAAACTGATTATGGGTTTTTAGAATATTTTCTACCTCACCTTGGTCCGGAAAACAATAAGATAAGAATATGAATTTTCGCTTCAAATCTTAAAAATTCAGAAATAATTGATTCTAATTCTCTCTCTCGCGCTCTTTTTGTATAATTGGTTTAACTTTGGTTACTTTTCCAAACTGAGAGATCTTGAGATTTACTAACTTATTTCGCTCAGTGTACGGATGACTTTATATAGCAGGCAAATCAGGTTAAATACACAGAAGGCAACGATTTGCGAGCACATGGGCTGAGCACACACAAATGCACTGGCCTAAGGACTGAGGAGGGCTGAGGAGGGCTAAGGAGGTGTATCCATAACAGGGCGTGGCAACGTAGGGGCGGTGGGGAGAGTGGGACAAACCAAAGGCAAACCAATTGGGTCATAATTGCTTTACGAACGCCAAACGCAAATGAGTTGCAAGCGAAGCTGAAACGGGTAAAGGGTATTGGGTAACGAGTAACTGGTAACTGGTAACTGGTAACGAGTCACGTTGGTTAACGCAGCAGCCAAAGGGTCGCACTTTGTCACGGACTAAGCTGCTGCCATAAGTGCCCGAAATAGGCACACCGTGTGGCACAGGGGGGGTCTACTGCTTGGACTAGTGGGCGTGGCAGTAGGTAGGCAAACTAACAGTAAGTAGGACAACATGTCGAGTTGTGTGGGCAATACAAACCACAGAGAGGGGGAGAGGAAGAGCGAAACATGAGCTACAAAGAGGAAAAAATGAAATCCAGTTTGATTTTTGCACTTAATGTGCTAATCGCATCAATTTATTGACTAATTAAGCCACCCTCTACCTCCCCCTCCCCGCCCACGGCATGCCAAGGGGTATCATCAAGTGCAGCAACAAACAACAATTCAGTCTGGAAATGAAATAAATGGAAAACTAATTCAATTTTCAATTGCCAATCGCCAATCGCCAATTGCCAATTGAGCCAATTATGAATTGAATGCGAAATTTCAGCGCATTGGCAACTCATAAAAACTTATCGATTTCCATTGAGTGCCGTGACACGACTCGTGACACGATGATAAAATCAAATTATGTAGCTTAAATTCGAGGAAATTGCCAATAATCTTTTTCGATTGTTTATGAGGCTTGAAATTTCAACTAGTAAAGCTCAGGAAGCTAATTGGTAAACCGGGAAGTTAGCTTTTGTGATAACGAGTGAAATTTTAAGAGAAGAGCAGTCTTAAGAAAGTCTTGTGTGGGCTCCTTTATCTGGTCATAAAGTAAACAATATTTCACGAAATTCAAGAAACATGCAGAACATTTGGATGTTACATGTGGGTTATGAAATTTTAACCAGTAAAGCTCAGTAAAGTTCAGTTCAAGAGCTCTGAAAGCTAGCTTTGGGGTAACCGAAATACTTAAAGTGGATGGTGATGAAGCAACATTGTGAAATGGAAAGGTGAAATGTGAACAGAAAAGAGGAAAGATTGGTCAAAAAGTAAAGGAAGTATCGCTGAATGCTTGGATTTAGTCTTAGGGAAGAACGAAAAGTGTAGACCGCAGCAAACCAGTGTCTTAGGAAAGGGCTCTGGGTATTCACAGCAAGTCCTAGAAGCTACTTAGATTCCCTAATCCTAAAAATAATCCCACGATAAGCATAACACAAAATTTGGCGACAAATTGAAGATTTCCCTAACAAAGTGGTACTACTACTATTAGAGCAACCTGTATTTTTGGTCTTCAAAGTTTAGGTTTCAACTGTTTCGAAACGTGTTCAGAAAAGTATTACCTATCTTCAAAGGGAAAACAAAAGAACAGAAGAGATAATAAAACTCACGATGCTCACAAATCGCTTCGAACTTCTTGAACTATTTTTGTGTTATTTTACTGAAGCACAAAATCAGACACACAACCAGCTGATTTAAAGCATTCAGAGTTGTATCAAACATCAATTTATCGATAACTTCAAAGGAAAATCGCTTCGAAAATTCATAATTTATCATTGACAATAAGTTTTCAAAAAAAAAAGATCAAAATATTTGTAGTCTTTATAGCGCACTGTCCCGCCAAACATGGGGTGTGGGCTCGAGTCCCGCTCATGTCGATAGGCATGTCAAAATTGTGCTTCAGGCTGTGACCCGAAGGGTTGTTATGACCATCTAATAATAGTAGGATTTTTAAATTTTTGGGCTTATTTCTTGAAGCAAAGGCTTGCTTTGGCAATCACACAGAGTGTTTTGGGCTAATCGATAACAAATCGATAAATGCAGCCTTAACTGAATGTCAAAATCGTTGATCAAACGTTGTCTTTGGTCTTTGGTATTTGGTTAAGCCAAATATTTGCCTCGAAAAGCTGGCGAAAATATTGCAGCTTCAGTGGTTGCCTCCGGTGGTGGTGCCTCGGCTCGAGTGGTGCCTCCCGCCTCCTGCCTCCTGCCTCCTGCTCGTTGGCGTTAATTTGTTGTTTGATGGGCGTGCTAGGCACTTGCACACACACACACACACACACACACACACACACACACACACACACACAGACAGACAGACAGACAGACAGACAGGCACACATATGCCCATTGTTGGAAGGGGCACAGAGCGGGTGTGTGCATTCAGTCAGTCGTTAAACAGCGGTTGACTTGGGGCCGGGTGGAGATGGGTTCAGGGGGGTACTGCGGGGAACTGGGTACTGCATTTAATGAGCCCCACGCGGCCGACATGTTAATCCCAGTTACGTAAATGCAGTTACAACGCCGCCGCCAACTGTGCCGGGGACTTTGGGTATATTTGCATTTAATTCGTGAGCCTCGTAATTTTTGTGATGTTTTAATTGCCCACCACTAACCACGCCCACGCCCACGCCCACATCCCAACACGTCCCAGCACGCCCCCACAGTGGCAGCCACAGCGGTATTTGTTGTAGTTAGTTTTTAGCTCGAAAGCGCCATTCATCGAGTGGCTCCCGGGCGGAGGATATAAATCAAGAAGCTGACGAGGCGTCAAAGGCAGACAGACATCGCGTCGCCACAACCGCTGGAACCATTTTGGAACCAGTTCATAAAGGAACTTTAGACCAATAGAACAAATGGCAATGGTTTCAGAATTGGCCAATGCTAAAAAGTTGGGCCACATGACGAAACCCAGACAGAACCAAGCAGACAGAGCGTGCACATCGAGAAATGGCCCGAAGTAGCTAGATTCATACACATATTAATACTATCAAAACCCTGATACCATAGAAAATAGATCATAACCTATATAGATTCGGAAATTCCAGCGAAAAAGCCAGCAAATTTGATAAAATAATGCAGCTTAAGCCAAATTGGTTTTATTTTTCAGCTTTTTCGTCACATTCAGTAATCCCTCGGAAATCGTTTAAATAATGCATCCAATCTTAACATATTGAAGTCTACACACTTGAAAATATGTCATGAAAATGTACCGAAATTTTCAGCAAAATCGAATAACAAACACAAAACTTAAGCGCTCTCAAAGTTGTTATCAAAATTTAGCAAATTGAACATAGATAAGATATGCTTTTTGTCATATAACAGGTAAACTATAGAAGCTACAGTTATCAAATTTGGTATGTAGGTGCGTATAGCCATTACGCCTTGGGAATTTTTCACAATTTATTGCTGCCACGCCTAGCTCCCTAGTTATACAACAAAATATAAAGACAGCTCTAAAATTTACTTACTTCAAGGGCGTCTCATTGTCCTGCTCGTCCTCCTAAAGTTCACAGTTCTTTTCTCTAAGTGTATCCGTCTGACGACTGTTGCGATAACAGCCCGAGCAATGACGTCGTCTACTGGTGCCGGCCATTGGACATCGTCTTGTTGGATCGCTCTTTGGGGCAAAATAAATTACCATAATTTAGGGGTAATTCACTGCCAGCGGCAGCAGCAAAAACTCCAAAAACTCCAAAGCACGACAACGTTGACAAAAGTCAACCAAAAACCAAAACCCCCCACCCCAAAAAAAAAATAGTCGCACGTCGGGCAAAAAAGGGGTGCAACATGAGGAACGCGCGCGCGAACCACCAGCCCCCGTACCGGGTGGATGGGGGCAATGGGATTTTCCGTAGTCGCCGTCTTCCAAGTTAAGTGGACATGAAACATGCACGAACAGCCTAGAATGATGTGTGTGTGTTTTGTAACTAGCTGGGATACCCTGTACGTCTGGAGTAGTACCCAGTGGGGCGTCTTGGCGCATACTTCTAACTCTCCCGGTATTAGCAGTTAAACAAAATGTCGGAAATTTTCCAAATTTCAAAACTTCTGTCTCGATTGCTGTATTTCCGTAAAGTAGAAGTTATGGAAAAAGTGTAGGATCTTCTTTTAAGACTTGCGGTGATTTCATTTCGAATTAAACGCAAACGGTTCGGAGTTCTTAAAAATATAATACTTAATTCGAAAGACTCCAAAATAGGTTTATGTTTCCAAAATATTTCATTGACAATCCGCAGATAGATGATCACAATGGAGAGTATGTTCTCCGGAATGGCAGGAAACAACGCTATAATTGTGCATTTCGGGATTAGGATTAACTATGGATCATTCACGTAGACCATCACTATTAATAGACTCTCATCTAAAATCTAATTTTAAGAGTTTTACCATATGTTTATAATTAAAAGATTTCATAGAACTTCGCTTTTCATAGTCTGACAAGCCCGCTAGTTCAGTGTGGCCTAATTACAGGGTATCTGCACAGTCATCTGCTCATTTGATATGCCTTTTTGTTAAGGCCTTTGCCGGGCTGGAACATGTCCAGCACTGCGTGTGCGAATACAAATGGGAGACCAGAGTTGGGGCAGAAGTTAGAGTTGAAGTTGGATCTGGAAATGGAGCTGGAGATGGGGCTGGAGCTGGACTTGGCGTATGCGTGTTTAGTTAAGCTTTTGATAAACTGCTGCCTGCTACAAATGAAACTTAGTCCAGGCCCATAAAACCCATCCTCCCTTCCTTCAAAAAAAAAATGGTCAAAAAGGCAACTCGTTGAACTGCTCCGAAGAGGCCCCAAAGAGCCCCCGACGAGGTCCAAGCATAGCTCCAACAAGGCTAATAAAGTTCAATAGCCACTGCGACGCCTGGAAAATGTGCGCACAGCTCATTTGATGCACATTATCGTGTTTTTCCAGTAGGTTTTTCCATTTTTGAATGTCTGCCAAAAGGAAAATCAACGAAAATGAAAACATTTACAAGAACTGAATCCGCCCAGCCCCAACGCCCCCCACACTCCTTAAAAGGAAAACAAGAAAAAAGCCAAAAGAATTTGCCTCTGGGCTCTGGAGTAGGACTTGAAGTTGGGGTTGGGGTTGGGGTTGGGGTTAGGGCTTTGGCGGGGTGTATCAAAAATATGTTCATGTTGTTTTGGCGCCCTCAAAATCGAATGAATTGAATTCAGTTACGAGATTGACTCGGATGATGATGATGATGATGATGATGGCCAACGAATTTTATTGTGAATAAAATTGAATTCAATTGTCGCAAATCGAATGCGACTGTCGGCTATAGACTATGCTCGGGGGGCCAGCAGGGGGACGGGGCACAGGGGGCACAGGGGGCACAGTTTCGGGGCCCAACATTCCCAGCGAAGCGCAATAATTGCGCAACTTATCAACGTCATTTGGTCCGATTGTTGTAGCAATTCCCCAAGAAGTGAAACGAATGCGCCCAAGTCCCCCCTCCCCCTGTACCAACTGTTCCAGAGTTCTCCACATATTCCACAGCCCCTACTTGCCCCCACCCTCCTCCTTCTCCTCCTCCTCCTCCTCCATTGACATGCCAAGGAAGGCCATCAAAATGTAATGAGATTTTCAGCTAAAATGCCATTTTAACATAAATACATAAGAATGAATCCTCCAGACCAAAGGAAGGAGTTTGCGCCAGTGTGACCAGACCCAGCCGTAGACAATAAATTTTCTTACGGTACACGAATAGACCCCAAAACAGAGTTATCGAAATTCTTTTTACCGACATTTTTTGAGCAGAATTGATCGAGTAACATGCTGTCAAATATGTTCCGGGAAATGGAAAATGAAGAAACTTAAGAGCTTGTTTGATTTAAATCAACTTTCTGGAAAAACATGAGGAATATGGTTAATCTATATGTTATGGTGGTTCGATCGAATTGAAATTATGTAGACCAATAGTTTACTTCACTGACTGAACTTTTTGACGTGGATGGATTTCAAATCCTACGCCACAACCTAGTACTTCTGGGAGGGTCATGCCTATCGACATGAGCGGAACTCGAACTCGCACCTCTTGAATGGACTGTGCGCTTTCCACTGGTCCACCGATATTTTATGAATTAAGATCCTCAGAAAACATGGAAAACTTCTGCATAATGTTCGTACTATATTATATAAATATTATCAAAAATCTATGTATATCTATCATCTTGAGAAAGTTTTGCAGAATTCATATATCTTATAAAAAATGTACCCAAGATTTTCTTGTTACAATTTTGTCGTTATAATTGTTGCTAGAGTGGGACACAGTTGGAGAGTTTGGTCGAATGTTGTCTACTCGAACGTCTACTTATAAGTTTTATAGAGAAGATATTCAGGGAGATCATTAGCAACCGATTGTGAGTTGCTATAAATACAGCCAATCCAATTAGTTTCGGGAATTTTTCTGACTGGCAAACGTAGAAGCACTCCTTACAATTTTTGATTTTTCTATTCAAAATTATAGTATAATATTTCCTTGAGGAAATATCTGCTGATAAGTTTCGCTCTACAAAAATTGTTCATTCCTGGATAGATCCATTAGTGTCTCTACTGATGCATTGGGATTACTAAAAGCTAAATTCCTTTCCTACGATGCATTTGAGAAGGATCTTGATGTTCCGAAAATTGTTGATGTCATACGCGACCGACCAGGCAAGCAAATATATTACATCGAGCCAGAAGCTACCCAAATATATTTACAGTCGAACTTCTATATAGTGAACTATAGAGAACAATGAAGTTCTCCCTATTATGAATTGATTTCAAACACACAACTTTGTATGTATAATTTCTGTATATTGAAGTTTCTATATAATGAAAAGATGTCCTGGTCCCGTCAAGATTCATAATAGGGAAGTTCGACTGTATTTACTAAAAATTTCAAGAAATCAAGATCTTTCTATTCAGAAGAAAATGCCTTTTAAAGAAGATTTGCCCCCTTGAGTTATACACATTTTCCAAAATTTCAAAAAATTTCAAAAATTTTTATATATTTTAAAAAAATTTTAACAAAAAAAAATAATTTTAAAAGACAAAAAATTTGTTATGGCCCATGGGGGGATCGAACCCGCGACCTTCGCGTTATTAGCACGACGCTCTAACCAGCTGAGCTAATGGGCCGTTGTGACTGAAGCTGGCTAAACAGCGTAGAGAAGCTAAGCAGCAGCAACGGCGGCAGCGGCAGAGGCAGCGCAGTCAGAAGCAGCTATAAATAGCACAACAGTTTGAGAAGTGCTGAGCAAAACGATCTAAAGGTTGCGAGGTCACTGGAAGAGCTATAAATAGCACAACCGTTTGAGAAGCGCTGAGCGTTGAGCAGGCAAAACGATCTAAAGGTTGCAAAGCCACTGGAAAATAGTGAGAGAGTGTGAGAGAGAGAGAGGTGAAGCGTAAAGGAGCTTTTGTTAGCTTTTGCTAATTAGCGTGTTAGAAAGAGAGGGAAGTGGAAGTGGAAGAAGGAAGCAGAACAACAAAAACAATAGATTAGAAGTCTGCCGCGTGGTGGGGTGTGGTGTGGTTTGTGGTGTGGTGAGGTTTGTGGTGTGGGGAAAGGCTCCGGCTCCGGCTCCGGCTGAGGCTGAGGCTGAGGTGGATTTTACAAGTCATTTTGCACATTTCCTTGACATTTTCATTTCAGCTTTGTTTTTGTTGTTTTTTCTCATTTCTTTTCTACTTCTTCTCTTTCTCCTTCTCCTTCTCCTTCTCTTTCTTTTCTATGTGTTTCCCATTGTCTCCCCACATGCGACGCGTCTTTGCCATTTGTTTAACTGTTAACAACGCAGGGGTGAAGAGGGGGAAGTGTGTTTAAGGGGGAGAGGGGTAGAGTGTGTGGCAGAGGGGAAGAAAGGTAGATGGGCTGATGGGCAGAGAGGGTAGAGGGGAAGTCGTCTGTTCATTAGAGCGTCGCTTAATTAGCACAACGCTTTGTTGTTGCACACACCCCGCACCCCGCCCCTCTGCCCAACAGCCCCACGTGCCATTGGCCTCTGTCTGCTGCTTCCCCCCTACACCGAGCCCCACGTTAAACAACAACAAACACAACCCTTGACAACAACAACAACGGCAACACGTCAGACACTGCGTCATTTGGCAAACTTTCGGTTCATTGAGAGCTTTTGGCCCGCTACCCCTCAACTGACCGTGTGGCCTAATGGATAAGGCGTCGGACTTCGGATCCGAAGATTGCAGGTTCGAGTCCTGTCACGGTCGATTCGGTACTTCTTTTTTTTCTTTTTTTTTTATTTATCTTTTTCTTCTTCTTCCTTTATCGTCGCATTAACGGTCATTACTCAATTTGTCAGCTGTTTAAACGGTTTTTGTTCTGCTTTTCTCTTGCTTTCGCCGAGCCCCAAAAAAGAGAAAGCAATTAATTTCCATGCGATTGACTCGATTTCTTTGCATCAAGTTTTGTAATACCCTCAAACGAAATGGGGTAGTTCCACTAGCCCAAGGCTAAAGACTAATCTTATATTATATCCATAGAAAACACCAGCTAAACAAACAAAATTTATACCCTTTTTGAGCAAAAAACTTCAGCTCCAAGTCTCCAAAAATTTAAACTCTTTTTGAGCGAAAAAAATTCAAAAAAAATTTTGTATCAACTCTCTGAAAATTTTAATCACTCTCTTTGAGGGAAGCCTTGACTCTCTGAAGATTTCATGATTTTGTCGGGGCTTTTTACATTTCCTACAAATGGAACCCAAGAGAATTGTTCCTATAAAAGTAACAATATCTTAAGCATCTATATGTTAACTCATTCCAATGCACAACGCCATTAATTTTAAGAACCATAACTTGAAATAACTTGAAAATATAAGCAAATTCAATTTTCGGTTCTCTAAAAACTACATATATGATAAAGCACTGTGATATATAAAATTATACTAAGAGAGTTTATTACGATAGCTGAAATATTAAGAGGTTTTATGGGTTTCGAAATGTGAAAACATCGATTTTTATACATTGAACCCGTTTGAATATAGTTTAATATTCATGTTGATGATGTAACAGGCAGAAGGAGGCGTGGTAGACCCCATAAAGTATATATTTTTCTGATCAGCATCAAAAGCCGAGTCGATCTAATCATGTCTGTCTGTATGATCGCGGCGATCTCAGGGCTACATGAACTAAAGACAACAAACTCAAAATCCCTGTATTGCATACGCAGTACAAGTTTGTTTCAAATTTTGGATGGGACGCCCGATAATCTATAAAAACTATTTACCATAAAATGTTTAGAAGTTCAGCATTTATGGAGCTATCGGCTGCAAATTTGGTATATAGGGATATGAATATAAAGCGCAGATTGGAGTTTTCCCATATTATGATACATTTCTCAATTTTCCGGGAAGCTACACAAATGTGTACAACAGTCACAATTTGTATGCTAGAGTCATGAAATTTGGTATGTAGGTGCTCATAAAGACGATACAGAAAATGGCATCCAAAATTTGATAATACCCATATGATCCTCCGTATATTCAATAAATGAATATAATATGTACTATAGCTTTCTTACTTTATATTTTTTCCTCAATTTCGACAATACTTCGTTGACCAAAAGCAACTATCGATAACAAACTGAAAAATTGATAAAGCAAACTAACTATCGGGTCTCTGACTCAGCTAAGCAACCCCCTGGGTAGTGTATAGAAAAAGCCAAATTGAGCTCATTTCGAGCATTTCTCTGGGTTTCCTTTGGCCGTTTTGCAGCTGTTTGCTTTGATATCTGTTTTGCCAGCGAGGCGTTGGAGGGAGGCAGCCTGTGGAAGGATCCTAATTAATTCCTTAAACTGTGTCTGTGCACTTTTCGGAGGGCGCAGAGATCCATGGAGTGGGAGGACTATGGGGTCTCTTCTGCTGGGTGTCAAATTATTTCAACTTTTTGCCAGAGCAAAACTTTTGCTACGCAACGACTGAAAAAAAGGTGTGCGGCAGGTGTTTGAGGGGCGTGGCCGAGAGCGGTGGGCGGTCTGTGGGCGTGGGCGTGGGCGTGGGCCCCAATTATATGCAGCAGGAGCTGATTGTGCACAGAGCCATTGTGTTGCTGTCTCCCTCTCCGACTGTGCTGCTGCCTCTTCTCTTCTGTGGCAAAAGAAGTTTTCGATAAGCGTTTAATTGCAGGTCGAGAACTCGGACTTCGCGTTATGCCCCACGCCCCTCTTCCCCCCTCTACGCCCCCGTCCACGCCCCCTTTTGCCCACAGGAAATACGTTGAACAATTTCAACCGGATGTTAAATGTCAGAGCTGATAATATTCTCTGACTTTCATCTGCTGCTGCTGCTTCCTCTTCTTCCTATTGTGGTTGCTGTTGCTGCCGGTACCTGTCTCTCCCCCCTGCCTCTGCCTCTGCCACTGCCACTGCCCCTATCTCTGCCTCTGCCGCTGCCTCTGCCTGTGTTTCTCTGGAACAGTCTCTGGCTTTGGCAGGGCAATTTATGAGCGTCTGTGGAAAAAGTCAGCTTAAATTATGCAACAGTTGATCAGATGCCGTGTCCGAAGGCGGCTTAAATAGTCGCCCGATTTAACAGCCAATTAAATCTGAGACCATTATTATGGGGCCCCAAACGGGCTTTACTGAAACCCCAACCTTTGGGCCTGAAGCACTTGTGTGGGGACTTGACTTTTCGAAAAATTAATCGATTGATTTGTAAGCTATTCAATAATATTTACTAAAAATTTCAACTTAATATCTGCTAGATTTAAGGAGTTATACAAAAACGTCTGACAGAAAGTTTGAAAGAGATGAAAATGGCATGCACGGAACAGATAGGCCTATAGACAGGCCAATAGACAGGCCTATAGGCAGGCCTATAGAAAGGACTATGAGACTGGCACTTAGACAGGCCTATAAACAGGCCTATAAGCAGGCCTATAGATAGACTTATAGACAGACCCATAGACAGGCCCATAAACAGGCCTATAGATAGGCCTATAGACAGGCCTATAGACAGGCCTATAGACAAACCTATAGACAGGTCTATATTCAGGCCTATAGACAGGCCTTTAGACAGGCCTATAGACAGCACGAGTAATACAATAAAAACATACTAGAAAACACGTCAAAGATATAAAAAAGCACGAAGAATGAAGACAGTTGTCCAAGGAGACCCTTGGTTTACATGAAAAACCATTTTAGAGAAGCGAAAGGAAAAGTCTTAAAAGCAGAAAAAAAATTGAGAAGAAGACAGAAAAAGTAAAAGTACATTTTAGAGATAATTGCAAGATATGTTCATATTATCGAGAAATGCACGAGGGAGATAAAAACCCATAAAATCCCCTTTTAGATTTTTGATTAACAAGGCAAGAGAAACGCACGATAAACGTACAGGAAACGGATGAGAAACTATAGGATAGGAAATACTTGAAAACACGAAACCAACTTGGAAAACGGGTGGAAATCTTCTTAAAATCTATGAAAATGTTTTCTCCGCTGTGTTATTTTTATATTCTTGTAAGTCTTGTTTTAAATTACGATAAATAATTCGAAAAATAGCCTAGAGTTACGTAGAAATTCCTCTTTCGTTTTAAAGAGCTTGTTGAAGGTGCTGCAGGATTAATTGGCTTATAATTCTCATAGCCAAAGTCATTTCGAAAAATATTGTTAGAGAGAATGAGAGGAAGGGGGAGGGGGAAGGGGAGGGGGAGAAAGCGAGGGAGAAAGTGGGGGAAATGCATTTGGCCTGAAAATAAAACAAACAAATTTCTGGAAGCAATGCGAATGTGCGACAATTAAAGCGCTCAACTCGAGCGGAAAACTTTTATTCAGCGCCGGCAACTTGACATCTTCCTCTTCCGCTTATTGCACTCTGCATCCAGGGGGAACCTCAAGACCCAGACTCAGACGGCACTTCCGCAGCCCCACAGCCCCACAGCCCCACAGAGCCGCCCACCAGAGCCCACCTAGTGGCACTTTCAGGAAAACTCTCTAGTCCCAAGTTTTTGACGACGGAGTTTAAATTAACCCGAGGCCTGCCTATTAAACATGTCTGGGCTGAGACCTCGCCGGGTATTTTTTCCTCCTCCAACTTTAGCCAATCTTCTACAGACTCTCTCTGTCTCTCTGTCTCTTTCGCTCCATTGTCTGTCTGTCTCTTTCAGTGTTTGGCATTATGATTACGCATTTTTGGCTGCAAATGAAATATTTTGTCAACTTCCCTGTCAAAACACAGCACAACTTAATGACAGACGACGGACGACGGACGACGGAGGACGGACGGGTCGGAGGCTTACAGAATATACCCATATGCATATATATATATATATATATTCATATATCGTATATATACGCCCCATACATCTATATAAACGCGCTAACAAACAAACAAACAAACGCACAAACATTGCCGCAATTTTTGCTGCAATATCAAAAAGTTTTTTATACCCTACAAAAACCAGAGTATACCACATTCTTCCTTGAATATGTTAAATAAATCGTTTTGGCTACATCGTTCGGTCTATATATCGTCCGTCTAGTCCCTCGGTTTTCTTGTTATCGTTATAAAACTTGGCTCACAGCCTTCTTTCAGTAAGCACCTGTTTCATTTGTGGGAATCGCCCGATTCGGACCACTATATAATTTAGCTGTCTATAAGACTGACCTTTCTTCCGACTAAACGACTTTTCCAGTTTTCTAGTTATCTTGGCACACAGCCAATTACTAAGTATCGTACCATTTGTCTGAATCGCCCGATTCGGACCCCTCTATATTTAGAACTGAAAGTTAGTTTTATCCATATTATATAGGTTTTTCAAGTTTCACACATTTAACTTTCATACATATTTCAGTTTGTTCATTATCTAACACTACACCAAATTTAAAAACGATCGGATCACTATATTATATAGCTGCTATAGAAGTAAATGTCGGGTTTCCCTATATTTTCAATATTTTCAAACTATTGCATTTGAATCTCAAGCATACTTACATTTCTTTATTATCTGTCGCTCCACTAAATTTCAATAGTTTCGGATCTCAATATCCTATAGCTTCCTTATCACTAAAAGTCGATTTCGCCCATCCTATCCACTTTTTTAAAATTTATTGCACGCATACTTTAGTTTTTATATTTTCTGTCGGTGTACCAAATTACTAAACGATTGGACCACTATATCATATAGCTGTCATACAACTAAAAATCGGATTAGCCGGAATTTGCTATGTTTTCCAACCTACTACTTACTACATTGTACACACTTCTAGGCTTACTTATTACTTTTAGCTCCACCAAATTTCAAAAGTATCGGACCACAATATCTTATAGCTGTCATATAACTTAAAATCGGTTTCGGCCATATTTCAGCTGTTTTTCAAGATATTTGAATTCGAAATTTGACAAACTTTTGGTATTCTTTTTTTACAATCAGTTCTGAAAACTTCAAAAGTATTGGATCACTATATCTTATATCTATCATAAAACTGAATGTCCGTTTTATTCATATTTAACATGTTTTCTTAAGTTATGCACTCCTAAGTTTCTATCTTATCTTTCTTTCAAAAGGATCAGACATTTATGTTATACAGCTGTTATAAAACTAAATGTGGGGATTGTTTCAGCAGAAATCTAAATTATGTCAACAATTTTTGGTGTCCTGCTCTGAAATTCAGTATGCTTCTAATACACTAAAACATTAAACTATACAGAAAATTTCAGAAGAATCGTGAAGAGCGTGAGCAACATGTGATATCACAAAAGATTGCAGCTCTTTTCAGAGTATCTACGAGTCGAATAGCTCCAAATTGGAGAGTGCCTTTAGCTTGTTTTGTTCTGCTGCTCAGTTCTCAAGCAGTCGCTGTCGCTGTCGGCGTCGCTGTCAACGTCGACGTCAACGTCAACGCAAACGCAAACGCTGTAATTTGCATTTGTAATCAAAAAGTTGCACATAAACTTTGTTTTATGCTCATTTTCCTGCACCCAAAGCACGCAGAAACAGAAGGAGGTACGAAAAGCAGACGTCGGGAAGGGAATGGTGGGTGGTGGAGGCAGAGGACGGAAGCGGGTGGAAGCGGGTGGAAGCGGGTGGGTTGCTAAGAAATTAGAAGGCACGCTTTAATGTGCCACGTCATGTGAGCACAGAGAAAGGAGAAAGGGAGAAAAGGAGAAGAGGAGAAAAGGAGAAAGGAACCCCGAAATTATCATCGTTATGCAGCTGAAAATTGCAGCAATATTTCAATATTTCCGTCAAGTGCAAAGGCAACTGAAGCGAAATGCTCGGATTTGCTCCAAAATTGTTGCATATCCTGTCCAAAAGGATATGCGAGACGTTAGGAATAATAGGACCCAGGCAATCGAAAGGAAGTGGCAATTGCAGCAATTCTCCAATCTCAAAGTGAAATCCCGACAAAAGTCCCCAAAATCGAGCACGTCAAATGAAATTTAATCTGGGCAAAATTTCGTTCGAAACAATATGAAACTTTCTTTTAGATATCCAAAAATAAAATATAATACAGTAGATACTTTCTATTAGATACCCTGTATAGTTTATAGCGTGTGGCTGAGGTCTGGGAGAGATCACAACAGAATCTCACATTTCATGTTTTTCTTTGCTTTAGCTTTGAGCTTTTAGAGATTGGACGTAAAGCTACCAAAATATGCACTTTTTTAGAAAAGATTTCAGAGTATATAATAATATTAGAGCAGATTTACCACACAAATATTCTATTATGAAGGCAGGAAACACCAGAAATACCAAAGAGTAGTTTCTCACCTGAAAGTAAAAGAATTGTTTAAAAATTATTAGAAAAATTGTAGTAGGTAAATGGATGATGGTTTAACCAAAACCCTAGAGATCTACGGCGCTATTGGCCAGCCCGCAGGAGGTACAGAAAATGGTAGCTGAACGTAGGAATGTTTCGGAAATTAGAGTCTGGAACTTATATCTCGAAAAGGTTCCCCAAAGACCCTGCTCAACAGAACACAAAAGGTGCTTTAAGTTCTATGTGAGGCCCTGAGAGTGGTAGCAGATTAACCTAACCTCACTTATATAGAAGCTAGATATTCATAGGCTAAAGACTGTTTCACTTCTAAAAACAAAAGGTAAACTAATTTTGTAACATTTCTAAAAAATACTAGAAATAGGATATATTATAGGGAACATTTGCTGAAACTACTTCACATAGGACATATTTGAACAAAATATAGCGTATTTGTATAGGGACATTTGTCCAAAATACTTGGCATAGGGTATATTATAGTCGAGCAAGGGTACATATGTCCAAAATACTTGACATAGGGTATATTATGGTCGGTCAAGGGACACATTTGTCCAAAATACTTGACACAGGGTATATTATAGCCGGGCAACGGGCATATATGTTGCAAATGCTTAACATAGGGCATATTATAGTCGGGCAAAGAGGACATTTGTCCAATGTACTTGACATAGGGTATATTCCAGTCGAGCAAGAAGAAAATTTGTAGCAAATGGTTGACATAGAGTAAGTAACTGTCGAGCAAGGGGCACATTTGCACGAATGCTTGACATAGGATATATCACTTTTCTAAGAATTGCTTGTTAAAGAGTATATTTTAGTCGGATTTAGGAGACATTTGAGCTTTGTGGGCTTAAGGGGCACATTTCTAACATTCGTTTCACAAAGAGGCTTAGTTTAGTCGGGCAAATAGCACATTAATAGCAAATATCTTACATAGGGTATTTTATAGTCGTTGAAGGGACATCAATTAGGCACAGATTGTGGCAAGTTAAGAACCCACATAAAATTTAAATGCTAAAAAATGGACACTTAATAAACTGTCAAAGATGCCAGGAAAATACGCTTCCTGCCCCGAGTCTCCACTCCGACTCCAAATCCGATCCCAACTCCGGTTCCAGTTCCAGTTCCGCACGTTTCGGATTCGCAAATACGCATCAAAATTGTTGCGATTCCGCCGAATCCAATCAAATATTTACTTGCTCTTAAATTTATGACCAGCAAAACGCATAAAAAACCGATTTTCTTTATTTTTTTTTTGAAAATATTTTTTTTTCAAGTGCGGCAAATATTTGCGTACAGCTGTGACGTGGGTGAGCGGGGCGTGGCGTGGCGTAGCGAAGGGCAGAGGTCAGAGTTCAGAGGGCAATACTTTGGCTTTTATGTGGCACTTGGGCCATTTGATTATTGTTGGGAGCGCCAAAGGCAACAAAAGTAATGCCAAAGCCATCAAAATGCATTTATCAGCTGGAGGATTTTTGGGCCAATTTGATGGACTGCTGTCCGGGCCAGGCGAACCGGAGGCCAACGGGAGACCAACTGGTGGCAGACCAAGTGCAGCCAGTGGAGCCAGTGGCAACTCGGCTCAGTAGTCAATATTTAATTTGTCAAAATGTCAGCAGTTGAGTCGTTCAGCAGGAGTTTGGGGGTCTGGGGGAAGTTAGCGGGTTTCCGGAGAGTGGATCGACTTGAGTCTTAGCCACGTTTGTTGACTTTATTTGGCTTTCGCCTCTGCTTGTTGGCCAAAAAGTTACGAGTCAAATGCATTTAACAATTTGCTGATAAATTAACTGGCCTCAGACCACAACGTTGAGACATTTGCTTGGGCTTGGCTAAGGACAGAGGCGGAGGAGTAAGGGGATGGCAAATTTTTTCTCAAAATTTGCCAAATTTTGACTAACTGAAGCAACTGGTTGGACTGGAAATATGTCATCTTCTGAGACCACAAAACAGCTTTTTAGTATAGGATTTAAGCATCTTCTTTGGGTGCTCTTTACTTTCCGGTATCGTCGTAATTTTCATGTTTGGAAAAAATTATGTTTTCCTGAAGAAAAAGTGTATGAAATGATCCTAATGACCTCATAAGGCTACGATTTGCTAGATTCTAGCGCAAGTCATTGCCATGTCAAAATAAGCTCAAAGCTGCTAAGGAGATTCCTATTTGATAAAGTTACAACTGGCGATAAAATTGGAACCCTTTTTTCAGCATTTTACTATTATTATTTCTATCTCTATTTAAATTCTACTAGGTGCTGTCAGAGCTGCTGGGACCTCCAGGCTGTGACATGTCATCCTCTAGACATGACAGCGGCTTGAACCCCCTTCCTCTTGTTTGGCGGGACAGTTCGCTATCCACTTATCTATACTATAAGCTCCCAACCATTTTACATTTACTCCCCCGAGGAGTTTTGATCCTTCCAACGAGAAAATAGTAGACACAGCTTGAGTTCACCTTATGAGTAGGGTTCGAACCCACGAACATACTATCCAATGTTCCACTACGTCTTCCATTTCACGTACCTAAGTACGAATTATGGGTTATGTCAATCTTAACTCCGCAAATAATTGATAATCCATTTTTCGGAGCATAAAACTCTGTATTCAGCAAAAAGTTCGGAGAAACATTGATATTTTGAGGAATGCGTAATGTATGTTTGCCCAGTACTAATCAGAGCTTTTTTGAAACTTTTGGCATATTATTTACTTAGTGGTACTTTTGAAATTCTGGATCTTATGGACTTTGTAGGCTCTGTGATGAAATTGGTGCAGAGCTGTGACAAAACCCATTGGCCATCAGTTAAAAGAATCTCTCACTGTTTCCAATATGTTCAAAATATTATTTTCTGTGAAACTTATATGGTGATATAGCAAACAGATCTGGGATATCGCGTATGGGACTACAAGAAGACGACTCCAAATACTGCAAAAACGTACCCTGCGCCGGATGATCGGTTAAGATTGGTACGTTAGATCGCTCTCAGAATGGATACCATTGATACCCAAGTAAGTACTTCGGTGGGAACCTAAATTGAACGCCCGTAGCGCCACTCCGTCCGACTGGCGACCGAACTTTTAGGGAGAAGAGTGATTAGCAGGATCAGATCTCAGGTCGATTGGAGTTTTAAACTAAAAATAGAACCCTTTGATAAAATCTGAAATACAATTCAGACTAGAAATTGTTATATATTATTTTTTGATTTTGATTAAAAGCATATAAAATACATATATTTAGGAGGGGTAATACTATGGCAAGTCACCCCAAGATGGAGATCCTAAGTCCGAAATAAGCATTCCTTGACAGTTTTAACAAGCTGCCGTAAAGTTCGGGCAATTTCTACAAGTTTTCTGTGACATTTTACAAGAGTTTTGCTGGGCTTTTTTCTGGTCAGGATTTGTCCACTTTTGGGCTGAAGACCCCTGCGCTGTGGGCGCCGCTGCTAGGAGTTGGCTTGGCTTGGAGGGGTTGGGCTTGGGTTTGGGTTTGGGTTTGGGTTGGGCTTGACTTGACTTGACTTGGCTAAGTGAAACAAGTGGCAACTGACAGGAGTCTAAGCAGGGCTCCGGCTCCGGCTCCGGCTCCAACAAGTAACTTTTCCAGCCGTGGCCTTAGCAATGACATTTAATTTTTCAACACAGAAATCTGCCCGACTTTGTTTGCTTGTTGACTGCCGCCGTCGCCCGGGCACGCCCCCTTGCCACAGTCTGCCGCCCACTTGGTGACCAATACACATAGTTGCCCTCAACCTGGTCAACCTCGGCCCCCCGGCCGTCCCCCCGCCGCAAAGCTCTAAATATGCAAATGGAGTTTTAATGCAGATTTATAGCCTCAGAGAAAGAGACAAAGAGTGCGATAGACCGATTCAGCGAGTGAGAGGGAGTGGGTTAGAGGGTAGTGGGTAGTGGGTAGTGGGTAGAGGGGCAAGGGTTATAGAATTGTTTTGGGCCAGAAAACTTTGGTTGGCCAACAAAATATTTGCTCGTCAAACAGAGGAGAAAACAACACGATAAAGTCATTTGCCAATCGCATCTGAACCCAAATTGGATTTACGACAAATTATTTAATTGCAATTCCCCCTAATTGCATTACAAATTACAAATTTCATTGGCAAACCGATGAAAGTTTTGCACAAATTTGTTAAAACCCCAAATCCGATTCTCTCTTTATTCGCGTGTCGTTAATAACGGCGGGAAAACACGTGACACGACGCAAAAACCCATGAAAATTGCAATCTATTAATGAGCCTCAAAGGGGGAAATTAACAACAGAAACACTTTGGGAAATTAGCAACAATACAAAAAATTAATGGATCCTGTGTTGTTTGGGTTCACTCTAAAAGACTTAATATGCCGAAATGGGCATTTATTGGAACTTAAGTTCGAAAAACGTCCGCTTGACATCGGCAAAACGATCTTTTTTAATACCGTCAGCGGATGTTTGAGCTGCTGGCTGAAATTGTGACATCCCGAGGGAAATTTTGAGGTTTTAAAACGAACTGAATTTTAATACCCGATTAATATCTAGGACAAATCAAGGGGAAACTGATATTCCGCTAGGAAATCGGTTTATTGGTTCTATTCCATAAGATCAGACAGATGTTGTCAGCAAACAAAATTACTTCGTTATGGGTGGTGTAAGTTCTGGTCAAAAACTCGCGTAAACCGGAAAGGGAATCTAAAAACAGCTCGAAGAAATTGTACAACGTTTTTTCCGGGCCTTTCTCGTGCATTTTTTGCTTAGTTGTTCATTTCTCATAAACCTCCTGTCCTTCGCCTTCGTCGTCTTCTTTCTTTTCCATTCTCGCCATATTTTCGTGCATTTCTCATGATATTTTCGCCAGTTTTTCGTATTATTCTTCCTTATGCAAATCTAGAGCCTTTCTCATGCCATTCTCGTACCTTTCTAGAGCCTTTCTTGTGCCCTGCGAGTGTCTTTATCATAATATTCTCGTGGGCTCTTCGTATCATTCTCGAGCTCTCTTTATGTAATTCTTAAGTCCTTCTCATGACTTTCAGGAGCACCATTCCCACACGATTTTCATATCATTCATCGTGTCTTTCTAATACTAGTCTTTCTCATGTCTTCTTCCTGGTCTTCGCGTGCCTTTCACGTACAATTCTCATGCGATTCCGACATTCATTGTGTCTTTCTAATAAGATATATAAGACTGCCTTTCCCGTGCATTCTTCGTGCCTTCTTCGTGCCCCGCGGGCTTTTCCCGATCCACTCCCACGACGTTCTCCTGCCTTTCTCTTTCATTTCTACTAAGAATCCACTCAATGAATTTTCCCCAGAAAACACGCCCATTTTTAACCCAAATCCTTCCCCCGTTTTGTCATTTGAAAGTGAAGTGTTCATTTAATTTCTGGTTTGTTGCCAGCGTTTTCAACTCTTTGTTTGAGCCTTTTGTCGAAGGATAAACTCGGGCAGGATCATTGGGCCACACAGGCGACCACAAACTCAATTGGCCAACACTTGGCCAACTCCCGGCCGGGGAATGTCGGGCCATGTCGGGGTCTCTTGGGGCCTGTAGGGACCGGGCGGGCGCACGAGCTGTGGCCAGGCCAAGTGGTAAGCCCTGCGCGCAGTCTATATAATCTGGAGACCACAGTGCGTCCAATACGCGTGGCTGGTTAGCCGCAGGACGTACTGCATGTCGCCAGCCAATGTACTGGCTGGTGGATTGGAACGGCTCGGCTTGGCTTGGCTTGGATTTGGGACTTGGAGCTGAGAGCTTGGAGCTTGGGCAAAACCAAACAAAATCAATGTAGAATTTTAGTTAATTAAAAGGCAATAAAATATGCAAATGCTATGAGTGCTTCGAGGCAACCAACCGCAAAACCACACACACACACATCGAGGCCAGACGTGCCGAGTGGGGGGGGGCGGCAAGGGGCGTGGCTGCAGCCGGTTTGCCAAATGGATTCTGATGTGCCAAAGTCAAAGTCAAGTGCGCCAAAAATGATGCAATCCGTGCGGACAGTCAACTGCCGCAAGTGTTGCGGCCGGGGAGGCGGCTCCGGCCGTTGTGCAGGGCGTGGCACGACATGAGAGTGCTGCCACATGACGTATGCGTGATATTCCCCGTAAGTGGTTGCCCATGCAATATGCAGTGCGTGTCCACCGAGCCAAAACCCATGGACCCAACAAGCACAAAAACCGAAAGAAAGGGAAAAACCCAAACCAACTGCCACTTGATAGACACAGTCGAATGCACTGGGAGAAATCACTAGCAAATAGTGAACTGAAAGGAAAACGTATACTAGAAGTGATTTATGGAGTGATTCCTTTTGATTAAGGAAGAAGGTTAGGATGAAAGCTCGGCGGGTCACTGAGTATTCGTCTCGCGAGTCTTTTCGGTATCTAAAACGTATCTTTTTTGTGGGTTTATCGTATTCTTGAACATTTCTAAGTTTCTGGAAAATTCACCCTAAAGACCTTGTATTTTTCTCATGCCTGGACTCCATAGGCCTTTCCATATACCTTGAGGCCCTTGCGAACCTTTCTCTTACGCTTCTCATGTGTTTCTCGTGCGTTTCTGGTGAGTGCCTTGTGGTTTTCTTGTGCTCTAGAATCTTGATGGTTTCTTTCAAATATATCATAAAGGACATTTTAACTTTCACCAGCTTATTGTCTTACTATAGATCGACTATAGATCGAATGTTTCTCATGTTTCTTGAACCCTTTGCAAGGCTTTCACTACAGTTTTTCTTGCGTTTCATGTGACTTTGAGTATAACTCGGATGTTTCTCTAAAATCGATTCTGTGAACCTTTCCGCTTTTCTCAGCTGCTTTCCGAGCGTTTCTCTTACGTATATCGTGCTTTAAAGCATATCTCGGATGTTTCTCTAAAATTCGCCTTTCTTCTCGTACGTTTTTCTTACTCCAAAGGTATTTACACATTCCTTCAGCTGTTCTCGTAGCTTTCTCAAACATATGACGTACATTACTCCTACCTTTCACGTGCGTTTCTCGTGTGCTAATCTTAAATATATTCCAATGGTATTTCAGGCTTCCTTTAGTTGTTCTCGTACATTTCTCTTATATTTCCAGTACATTTATCGCACCATTCTCGTGCGTTTATCCTGCTTTTGTAAAGTCGATTCCAAAGTTATTTTAACCGTCTTCAGATGTTTTATATCTTCCTCGTACTTTCATCGTACATTCCTCGCACCTCCTTTGTACATTCCTTAGATATTCCCCATGCCTTCCTCGTATCTTCCTCGTACCTTCCTCGTACCTTCCTCGTACCTTCCTCGTACCTACCTCGTACCTTCCTCGTACCTTCCTCGCACCTTGTTTGTACCTTCCTTAGATATTTCCCGTGCTTTTGTCGTATCTTCGTCGTACCTTCCTCGTGCCTTCCTTGTGTCTTCCTCGTATCTTCCTCGTACCTTCATCGCACCTTCATCGTACCTTCCTTAGATATTCCCCGTACCGTCCTCGTACCTTCATAGCACCTTCGTCGTACATTCCTCGCACCTCCTTTGTACCTTCCTCAGATATTCCCCGTGCCTTTCTCGTATCTTCGTCGTACATTCCTCGGATCTTCCTCGGAACTTTCTCGTATCTTCATCGTACCTTCCTTAGATATTCCCCGTGCCTTCCTCGTATCTTCCTCGTACCTTTCTCGTACCTTCCTCGTACCTTCATCGTACCGTCCTCGCACCTGCCTCGTACCTTCCTTAGATATTCCACGTACCTTCCTCGTGTCTTCCTCGTACCTTCATCGTACCTTCCTCGCACCTCCTTTGTACCTTCCTCAGATACTCCCCGTGCCTTCCTTGTACCTCCCTCGAACTTTCCTAGTGTGTTCCTCGTGCGTTTCTCGCACGTTTGTCGTTCATTTCTCTTAAGACTTCCGTCAGAGATGTGGACGTTTATCTAAAATCTACTCCAAAAGCCTTAACACCTTACTTCAGTGTAAGACCCATCTCCTGATTTTCTCCTCCTTTCTCATAACATTTTAGCCCGAAATGCCCCATTTTCTCTCAGTGCATAAGCCGCTGGGCAACTCAATTAATAGCATTTTCGTTGTCCACTGGCCGTTTTAATGCATTTATTTATTTAAAGGGGCGTGGCACGTGCGTTGTGTGTGGCAATGTGTGGCAATGAGGGGAGCGGAAGGGGGGGAGGCAAAGTGCAATGCTGCACTTTATGCGCTACTTAACACGCCCCTTGCAATTTTATTACAATCTGCAGAATGTAAACCACATGTTGTCATAGCAGCGCAACATCATCGAAATATTGCAACAGCCCGCCGCCCCCCAGCCCGCAGACTGGCGTCACCTGCCAACTGGCACTGGTACCACGTCCTCCCCCCATGTGGCATGTGGCATGTGGCAGGCTCAAGTGGCAGGCGGCAGGCGGCAGTGGAAGTGCGGCTTTAAGCGTTGCACTTTACGGCCAAAAACTGTGGCCGGGTCAGCTGGCAGCCATCAGATAGGCCCCGGGTCAACGACTACGGGACGGGGACAGGGGCAAGGGGCTAGGGGCATGGGGCAGGGAGGGGGCCATTGCCAATTATGCGTAGACCGCTTAATAAATATGAAATGACATAAACGACCAAAACTTTGTTATACCCTGGCCCAGGCCTTGGAGCAGCAAGCGGGTATTCCAACAGCGACGGGTGCAACAGTTTGCAGCACAAGCCAAAGTCTTGTGAGATGTGACTTCAAAGCGCTAACTGTTAATAGCAACAACTAGCCAAAAGTCGATAATATATCGATAACTTATTTTGGGCAAAGTGTTGCGATAGGTTGAAAATTTGACGGCAACAAAGCTTTGCTGAAAGGTCTTGAGAGTGGCATATAGCCTGGCCCTCAATAAGCAAAATATATCGATAATCATGTAACTTATTAGCAGTAATATTTAGCTATGCATCGATAATTTATCGGCAGCATGGGGTTGTGGTAAAATTTCATTAAATATTATAAGTGATTATAGATTTATAAGGGTAACCACAGCAATCAATGCCTTCAGGCTGTGACAGGCCATGCTCTCGACATGAGTCGGGCTCGAACCCAAGAACCCACGATCTCTTATTTGACGGGACGGAACAGTGTGTTATTCAAGGCAAAAATTAGTGTAAGCCGCTTGAAATTATTAAATTTTTAATCAAAATTTTTATAAATCAAGCAAAAATATCGATGTTAAAAATTTATCGATAACGAGATTTGTTTATTACTTCTATAGAAAGGTCGATTATAAATGAATTTTAAAATTGGCTTCAAAAGAAAAACGTTATGTAAAGAGTAACTGCCAATGATTAGAGTCCATAGTGGAAACTATTTAAATAGGGTGAACCCATCGAAAGGAAGTTGAAAGTAAAGGTAGCAAAATTGATGTTGCTATGCTTGAAGAGGCAGAATAGGGTGGATCAGATCGCGGAGACTTTGAGTTTGGAGTGAAGAATATGTTCATAATCAGCATCTGCAGATATTATATACGTCTATCTGTCTGTCTATCTGTCTCTCTGTCTCTCTATCGGTTTTTATCTCTGTCTATCTATTTGTCTGTCTTATCCACCCATAGAAACTTGCATATCCTGAAAACTGTAGAATCAACAGAGTTAAAATTTGACATATGAAAGCATGCCTTAAGTATGTTATGTCAATTCATTCGATAAACGATAACTATAGTTTTCGATAAGACTATACTATCAAACTGGGTATACAAGCTGATGAATATAGAAACCATCTTTTTATGCCCTCCTCTTCTCTCTAACCATCTTTGGAAATCTTTTAGAAATCTTTTTTCTAAGAGACAGTTTCGTTTTTGAGGTTATGTATGATAGTTCGTAAATATTTAAGGACGATAGCTATATAACTATATAAATATTATTGCAATAGCTATTATTATTATTACGCCACAACCTAATTTCTCCCAGGAAGGTCATGCCTATCCACCTGGGCGGGACTCGAACTCGTACCTCTTGTTTTGACGGGATTGTGCGCTATCTACTGGTCCACCGAGGCCCCAACTAAAACGATTTTCTTAGTTTAATTAATCTTAAAATCTCAAAGCTGCCAACAGGGTATTTTTTAGTCGAGCAGTTGCAACTTCAGTCCACTTCCATCTTGTTTTTTATTTAATTTTATTTCTGTTTTTGGCCCAAAAAATATATATTTTATATGAAGGGACAACAAAATGAAAGTCGAATTGCGTAGCCGCAGTGTCGACCCTCGTCTAGGCGAGACAACAACAACAACAAGAGCAACAACGACAACGACAACGACAACTCTGACAGGACAACAAAGCAAAAGGCATATATATTGTGTTCACGATTTTCGTTGCCAGAAAGTCGCCTCACAACTGACCAACAACTCATGAAATGCGACAGCCTTGTCCGCCCTGTCCGCCCTGTCCGCCCTGTCCGCCCAGCCATGTCTGCCCTCGCCCGCCCCCTCCCTTTCATCTACAAGAGCCGCCTCTCTCTGTTGTCGTTTGCGGCAAAGGCTTTTTAGCAACAACGACAACAACTCCAACAACGTCAACAACTCCAACAACAACGACAACAACAAGCCCGTAGCACATGAATAACATTTATGACTCGGGCTTAAAATACTTCCACAAATTGAATTATTTATTAACATTTTAGTTAAGGAACCACCGAACCGAAACAAAATCAAATTAATCAACAAAATGCTTAACGTTGAAAATCCTACTAAAAGCAACGCAACTGGAAACAACTCTCGAGCCCCCCTCGCAAACCCTCGCCAGCTCTTTCCAGCCCTCACGCCCCCCCTCGATCAGCCCGGAGTGTCTTTTTGTCTGGAAATCGTGTTGAAGCGTGGCAAAAAGCCCTTTTTGCACTTTAAAATCAGCTTTCCTGGATTTTCTCATTCAATTGACCAAAAAAAAGTGTATTAAAATATACCAAAACCCAAACAAAACCAAAAAAAGGTAGAAAAGGATTAATAAGATTTCATTTTCTCTTCGAAACATTATACTGTTCGCAATGTCTTATTAAAGGTGTACGAAATTTTAAGCCCTGAGCTTGAAAAACGACTTAAATATGACAAAATCCGTCCTACAATTGTATAAAAGCTATATGATATAGTCATCCGATCCTTATGAAATGTGTTGGATCGCTAGATACCAAGAAATCTAAACTGATCGGGAACTTTCTATACAATTGTTTGAAAAACATTTAAAATATGCTCAAGATCGACTTTTTGTTCCATAACGGCCTTATGATATAGTAGTTCAATCCTTATGAAATTCGGTGGAGCGATAGATGGATAAGAATCCTAACTATCTGGGAACTTACATAAAATACTTCGAAAAACGAAATGAAGATTACGAGCAAATTCAACTGTTTCTTCTATGTCAAATATATGATATAGAAGTCCGATTCTTACATAATTTGGATAACCCATGGATGGTAAATAATCAAAGCTGCTTGGGAACTTTTCAAAAAACATGGGAAATATGAGTAAAACATACAATAAATTGAATGACATGGTCAAACAAGACTATTTTTTAATGGATGATTTATGACATAATGGTCCGATTATAATGAAATGTGGGGTAATAGGGGCGATGGAATAATTTGAAAACTTGGGGAAAAATGGAAAAAATGAACTTTTTTTCAATAGCAGCATTATGATGTATTAGTCTTATTTCTGATTGATGGAAAAGGATCAATCGATATCTGAATCATTCGGAAGGAAGGTTACTTTAGGGGTCTATGAAATTTTGCTCTAAAAATACCGAATTTACTTGAAATTACGAGAAAAATACCAAAAATATACTAGCTAAAGAGTAAAGAATAGATAAAGTTCGTTATTTATGCCGACATTTGGGCCAAATAACAAATGAATAGTTATATAATGACAATTGAAAGGTATATTTTTTAGTATTTTTTGTTGTTGGAAGAAGAGGAGTCCATTATGTGTGTGTGTGTGTGTGTGTGTGTGTGTGTGTGTGTGTGGGGGGGGGGCACACACGAGACACTTCTTGCCGCATTTGACTTTCAAATTTTCTTAGTTTTTCCCAGGGCGAGACACACACGTATTGCCTGCTCCGCTCCGTTCCGGCTTCTCCTGCATCCTGCCGGCTGCCTCCTGCCGGTTCCTAGCTTAATTGGCTGCTTCTTGGATGAATTTTAAATAAGTCGAGTGTTTCATGGAGGAAAATGCCGGAGAAATGCGAAATGAAATCGCTTGGAAATGCCATAATGACTCCCGCTGCTGCTGCCTCTGCCTCTGCCGCTTTTCATGCAGCGCTGCTGGCTTGGAAAATGATGCTAAGCCACAACCTACTTATGATTGCGATTACGTTCAGCGATTTTCAACAGTTTTTCGCCGTTTGCAGCGGAAATCGACACAAAACGTTGCGTTTTCCGAGGCGCCTTCAATGAATTAACAAAAAAATGAAAATGAAAATGAAAATTGCTGAAAAGCAACTGCCAAAGAAGGAAAAAACGTTGAACTAAAGATAAACTGATCCAAAGCGAATTGCAGAGCCCGAAAAAATGGAAAAACCAAGTAGAGGGTAGACAGGGAGCAGAAGGAGGTAGGAGGCAGCCCGCCAGCTGGCTGGCTGGCTGGCTGGATGCGATGCGATGTCGGACAACGCCGGGCAATTATTGTAAGCGGCTTTCATCGTGCGATGATTACACTTACAGCTGAAATGGCGCACAACAAGAGCCGGACGATGGCCACAGAATGCCAAAGATGAAACAAGTTACGAATTAACTGCCAGCCAGGGGTATGCGCGACTTCAACTGATACCCTAGGGGTATAATTTAGACATTTCCTTGGAATGCAGCTCTGTTAATGGAACATCTCAGTGCAGCTCTTCTCCCAGACACAGCATAAGCCTTAGTCTATGATTATCTATCTGCCTTTAACCTGCCTAAACTTGCCCCATCCTACCTGAATTTGTATCACCCTGAACGTAATTCTAATTCTAATTCCAAGCCTCATTTTGAAACTAATCCTTTGGCCAAGTGTCAAATTAATCCCTAATCTCCTATTTATTCTTTGCATTAGACTTGGACGTTCACAGTTTTTTTTCAGGATCATCCTTATCTTCAAACGCATCCTTAGCAAACTCCACTGCATTTGATACTGCCTCAATCTTAGTATAATTTTCAACGGTTCTTTGAATGTCACTCTTTCCTGCCTCAACAAATCTTTCCCTGCCTCAACCTGAAGTTAAACTCAATTCTTAACCTCTGTTTCGACCCAACACCTAAGTAACAACTTCATCCCGAAATTTGTGCTCATTCTTTGCATTAGTCTAAGACTTTCAAAGATTTTCTTTTAGCATCATCCTTAGCTTTAGTAACATCCTTAGCGAAGTCCTCTACCTTTGATTGTTCCTCATTCTTCGTGTCATCTTCAGCTGTTATCCCAATCTTAGTTCTAGTCTCAATCTTAAAACCTAGTTCTTGTTTCAGTCTCAAGCTCTAAGTTAGTTTTTATCCCAAGATAAATCTGAGTTTCAATTACATCCTGAACAAAATCATTGATTCTGACTGAAATTCGACCGAAATTTCGGTGTCATCTTCAGCTTTTATCTTAGTCTTGTTGCTAGTCTTAACCTTAAGCCCTTAAACCCCTCGGCTTCCGTCACATTCTCTCTACATTTGATTCTATCTTAGATATAGTCAAAATTTCGGTTCCATCTTCAGCATTTTCCCCAATTCCTGTCTTAAGCCCAAACCCAGTATTAGTTTTAGTCTCAAGCACTTACTTAATTTCAAACATAGACTGATCTTACTCATAGATCTATTCCTAGTGTAAATACTGCCTCAGGTGCAGTTCTAGTTCTCGCTTTTTTGTTTTCAGCTTGTCTGACATTGACTTCAGCTTCTATCAAGAACAGAACATTTTCTTTTTTCTGCTTAAACTTTGTCCGAAACTTCGACCAAAGCCAAAAAGTTAAGATTTTGGTTTCCTATCTAGAATTCATAATTATTATAAGAATTTTTTGAAAATTCTAGAATATGTTTGTAATATATTTAGCTATCTGCCTACCAATTTTCAAAAGAATACCATGAAAAGTATGCTCTCTTTCAAGTCTAAAACGCAGCACTTGAAATTCAATGAAACAAATAGCTTTTTCTTGCCAAATTTCTATCAAATTTCAGCTGCTTAAATCTAATATTTCAGCCAACAATATACCCACTTCAAGGCACTATCCTACAGGGTATCAAAAAAATGTGCGACCGTTAAGAAGGCGGCAATTGAAGGTCCAACAAACATGGCAAAGGAGGGGGAATATTGCGGTAAGCTAGACCAAAAGATAGTGAAAGAGTGTTATGGAGGCCGGGGAGGAGACGCAAGGAGACATAGGGAGGGGGCATATAGACAGCGGGAGCATTGCTAAAAACGCGTTTGGCCAGCTGTTGGTTAGTTGGTTCTCTGGTCCTCCGATTCTCTGGTTCTCCGGGTCGTCGGATGGTCGCTTGGTTGGGATGGTTGGGTTGGATGTTGGGTTGCTTGGGTTGGGTTTGTGGGCTGCTCCGCTGGTCGCCTTGTTGTTGGCCGCCCGCCTGTGGGCCATGTTTGTTGGCCTAATTAGTGCTGTGCATTTTTATGGCATAATTTTCGGCATTGTAAGCGTTTTGCCGCCATCAAAATGTACAACATGAAAATATTACATTAAAATTTATGGAGCCACCAAACGATGCCACGGGAGGAATACTACGTTCTCTCCCCCTGCCTCCCGGCCAACGGCCCCCGCAACAACAGCCGAAATAAACTTTGAAAGCATTGAAATAACATGAATGTGGTTAACATTTTTGGCGGAGCGGAGCGGAGGGAGGGAAATGGGGGCACAGCCAGAATCGGCGGGAGCTATGTATAAAGCCCACAAAGCATGTGCCTCGTCGGGCAATTAGCGGCCAGCCTAGGAAGCTGCACGGGATTGTCGGTCGAGATTGTCCGCCGGGAAACTCACCTGCAACGAGATAAGAAAAACCAGGAGAATTTCAGTTAGATTTATATGGAAAAATAATGAAGCAGTTTGATAAAATATTATGTGGTGTTTTGTACGATGCGAAGCATTAAGATATTAACTCGATGGGAGTCTGGGAATTTTTAGATAATTTGTTTAATAAACGAGACTTAAATGGAGCAGTATTTTCAGCTGAACTTAAAACAGTTTGCATGCGATTTGGATAACAAACTATATAACTAGTTGTTTAGTATCATCTGGCAACACCAGCGTTTTCGAGTGTTATAAATAGGGTACATATGGGGATTACTATAATATGAAGAAAAAGGCTTCCGAAAGTCATCCTTTTTTGTGGCAGCTTATGGTGATCTTGGGGCCTCGGTGGTCCAGTGGATAGCGCACAGTCCCGCCAAACAAGAGGTGCGAGGTTCGAGTCCCGCTCATGCCTTTAGGCATGACCCTCCTAGAAAAACTAGGTTGTGGCGTAGGATTTGAAATCCACCCACGTAAACAAAGTTCTTCAGTGAAGGAGCAGAAATAGAGGAAAATAGGGCTTCAGGTTTTGACCTGAAAGGGTTGTTATGGCCATATAATAATAATAATCATGGTGATCATACTGTAGCTCAACGAATGTGTCAGAACCGTAGCTTACCCGGAGCCTGGAGTGCTACTAAAACTTAAGGTTGAACAATTGTAAGCTCGTCACAAACACAAGAGAAACTTGCAAAATTTTGGAGCTTGATCACTCAACCAGTCGTTTTCCAGACTAAAGCAATGGAAATGATTCGGAAGTTAGGCAATTGAGTGCCGTAGGAACTGAGAACTGATCCTATAGACGTCGAACGAAGTTATATCACGCGTGATCAACTGCTTCAACGACAAACAAGGAAACGTTTTTTGCATAGAACTGTGACTGGCGATAAAAGTGATTCCATGACGATAAACCCAAACGTCAAACGTCGGTAATCGTATGGATACCCCGGCCTTGCGTCATCATTGATGGGCAAGCTTAACATCCACAGCTCCAAGCCTATGCTGTGTATATGGAAGAGTCAGCTGAGAATATAGTTTTATAAGCTGCAGAAACCGATGGAGTTTATCACCGAGTAGACAAGTTGCGATTGAGCCGAGTATTGCAAGAAAAACGGCCGCAATTTTCGGACAAACATGACAAAGGAATTTCGCTCGACCATGTTAGTTACATGTTGGATGGACCGTTAAAAGTTACTTGGAAAAATCTCGTTGAGAAGTATTACCCCATCCGCCGTATAGCTCAGACATTACCCATCCTGATTACCATATTTCCGATCGATACCTAATGGCCTGGCAGACCATAATTTCTTCAATTATGATAAAGTCAAAAAATGGACCGATCATTGGGGGAAAAAAAACCCCAGAGTTCTTTGGATTTGCCGGAAAGATGGCAAAAAGTAGTTTCTAACGTTAGAAAATACTTTGAAGCGTAATTATGTAACCAATTTTTGATAATAAAGCTTCGACGTTCTTAAAAAAAACCGCTCCGAACTCATATATACTCCTTATAATACAATTAAATGTAATTTCCTTCCGTAAATATCCTTCCATATCATTTAATTATGATCTCTAAAAGATAGCTTGTAAATAAGACTTGTAAATAAAATAGATATAAGACCAACGCTCCGTACATATCATGTAACTGAGCCTTGTTATTTCCGGCCGATTCGGCTCTATAAATAAGCCAACAAATTTGCATAAAAATCGCATAAATAATAATCGCAAAAAATGTAAAAAAAGTTCCAAAAGTTCCTCAAATTTTTAATGCCTAAAAAATGAGTTGAAATGCAAAACGTGAAATGGATTTATTACAAGAAATAAACATGGAGAAATATGGTAAAAATCTGTTAAAAATATGTGAAATATGAGTTAATTCAAATGGCGCTGCACTTTGGGGCAGAGTCTGCCGGGAAATACTATATACTGTATATATATGTATAATATGTTGCATGCAACGTGTATTTATTTTGATAAATAGGCACAATTAAGCGATTGAATGGTCATAGATCATGTTGAAAGCGCAGCACGAGGCAACGAGCGGGCAACGAGCGGGCGGATGGAGATGGTAGCATTTTGTGGCGAGTTGCAAAAAGTTGCAAGTAGCAAGTTGGAGTTGCAAGTTGCAAGTTGTGAGTTGAGCATTTAAATTGTTTAGTTTATGTGCAACAAAATGAAGCGAGACACAGCGAGGGGGCTGGGGGCCCAAAACGGAGGCCAGTGGCTTAGTTGCCACAGGCGGCTGAGTGTGGCACATGGGGCAAGTTGCCTACGGACGCCCGTGGAGTTATGTGTAGTCAGGAGTCAATAATATCCTTAGCAAAAACTCGATAGGGTCCTGCGAGTGTGCAATAAAAATGCATTTCATGCTCGAAACATGACTTGGCTCAATTTATTTTACTTTTTGGCGCATTTAACGACTTCACACAGGAGGCGACTTGCAATCGGAGTAGGAAGTACGTCTATAAGGTCAGACAGACGGGCGGACAGACAGACAGACAGACGGGCGGACAGAGAGCGACTGAGAGAGAGAGAGAGAGAGAGAGAGAGAGGAGCGCGTCTATGTAATGGTGTTAGGCCACAATGAGCTCAATTTACGCCAATGATTGGCGGTGCCCGGCTCGAGTCTCCTCTCCGGGCGGAGGAGCCCAGTCCATTGGTCTTTGCAACGCTTCAGCGGTTACGTTTTTTTGGGGAGAAAAACTTTTATGTTTGCTTGCATTTGCCTATCGTCTGCCCATCTGTCCGTCCCTCCGTCTGCCTGTCTGACACTTTGTCTGGCAGCCTGTCTGTCTGTCTGTCTGTCTGTCTGGCAGCTCGGATCGAGCCTTCTAAGTAGCAGACGCCAGACGTTAAACATCGCGTGCAGACAGACATGTAAATGCCCCGCTGCATGCCGCATGCCGCATGCCCCACGAGAGCGCCCAGCAGAAGAAGAAGAAGAAGAAAATAAAGTCGCCAGACATGAAAATTGCACTGCACACGAAATCGTCGCAAAGACTTCTTGCCACATGCCCCACGAGCAACAACAACATACAGCTTTGCACCTACTGCCACACCCAACGCCCCCCCCCCCCATGGCACGGCAATGGCCTAACAAGAAAACTACAAGCAAAGTCATATATAAAAATCAACTGACATGTCTATGGGGCGTGGCGCGGCGCGGCGTGGCATGTTGGGGGGGGGGGGGGGGGGGGGGGAAATTTAGTCTTTTTTTTAGGATTTTTTCGGAAGCCACCCCTTTTGGCCCCCCCCCCTCAAACCTCGCCGCCCCCCTTTCCCCTCTCTCCCC
>JBANCY010000186.1:0-21215 GCA_037040045.1 Phorticella flavipennis | reverse complement strand
CACGGAAAAAAAGACGCCGAAGGGGTAAGGGGGGGGGGTGTGGGTGGGGTGGGGGGGGGGGGGGGGGGGGGGGGGGGGGGCAGCTGGCGCTTGTTGTTAAGGCTTTTGCGGAAGTCGCCCCTTGTGGCAGCTACCCCTAACACTCTACACTCCCCTCTTCCCTCTCTTCCCCCTCCAGGCCCCCTCGCCACCTGCTGCAGCAAGTTTACTTGTTACACGTAACAAGCGCAGCATTCTCAATTCTTAACAGTCCCTAAAGCTGCCACAAACCACACAGCCAAACACGCCACATGCCCCATACCGCATGCCACATGCCACCTGCCACCTGCCACATACCGCCCATAGGCGGTGTGAGCTCCACTAAGAAATATGTCGAATATGTTTAAGGCAATCAGAAATTGCGATTGCAGTCGACATTTTAATTGTGATTTGTGGGCAGAGACAGAGCCCAAGCCAAAGACAAAGACAAAGACGGGTCTCAGAGTCTTAGACAGAGACAGAGACAGAGAGTGGCACAGCGAGTGGTTGAGTCGACGGAGTCGAGTCATGAATGAGTGCTGAATACCTTTGAATACTAATTAAGACAATCAGCAGCTGTGACTTGGCCCAAAGCGACGCAACACAATACAACTGCAGTTGACAAAGGGCTCTTCCTACCCGACTCCCGACACCCGACTCCCGACTCGGTTTGCTCATAATGAAATCATTTGCAATTAAACGCATGCCTCAGGCTCCACGCCCCCCTCCCGACACGCCTTCCAAACACTCCCGAAACACCCCGACGCCCAAGGCTGTCGCTGCGGGAGTCGCAGTCGCTGTTTGCCGCACAAGAAAGCGCCGTAAACCCACGGAACCGCCTTCAGTTTGGCTCTCAATGAAGTCCTAAACAAGTGCACTCATTCGCAAGCTCAGGCAAATTAACATTTAATTGAATTTCATTTACAAATCATTTGCTTGATTGTCACGAAACACGCTCTAAGCTAGTTTTTCTTTTATATTCCAAATGACAGCGAGTTTTTCATACCCTAATTTCTCGCCATGACTCTATGACTTGCAAGTGAGAACAAAGTTGCAAGTGAAGCATAGAGTCATGACTTAAGTTTGTGACTTCAATGAGTATACTTCACATTCAGTATTTGATTTCCCAAAACTCTCTGAGTTCTCAGTGTTAACAAAGTTATGCATTCGATTTCTGAACTCAAGGAGATTTTGTCTTCAATTCTTTCAAATTATTCCACTTCCAATTCGAGCTTGATGAACTCAAAATCGATCTATCTATCCCCTATAATAACGAAACTCGCAATGCATTTCTAAATTGTATCTATAAGATACATATGAAACTTATAGATACTTAAGTCTGTATAAAAAGAAACTTAAGTTTATCAAGAACTTCTACACATTCAAGACATTACTCTCAGCTTCATAGTTTTGTATCTCCAAGATACATTGCTATTCATTCGATACTTTTGTATCCATGATATACTTGCCTGGCTTAAAACAAATCTATAAGTGCTCAATTGCAACTCAGCATATTAAATGGCACTGCATTTGTGTGTTTTGGTTGTATCTGTGAGATACTTTTAAGATTTGAAGATACTTTTCGAATTTCTGCAAGATATTTAAGATATTCAAATATTTTTGTATGTGAAAATAAGATGTTTATAAGCTTCAAATGCAGCAGTTTATTTGATTGTGAGATACATTAGTATTTGATAGATACTTTTGTATTCATAAAATACGATTTTATTTGCAATTGTACATTTGTATAACTTTTGTCAGTGCTAAAGCCATTTGCTTTTATCTATAACTTTAAAATTTCAAACATAATCTGTTATAAGCTTGAGATACATTTGTATCTTTGAGCTATTTCATTATATAACGTTGCATTTAAGAGAGAGGCCAAATTGTGGGAATTTCGTGATTCATTTTGAACTATTTAATCCTTAAATTAACTTGATTTGCACTTGCTTTTGTATCTCTAACTTATATCATTAGACAGTTTTGTATGAATGAGATACTTTGGGGTCTAAGAGAGCTGAGCTTATAATAATATAAGGGTTCGTAAGGGGCTATGTGTATCTTTCAGATACTTATGATTAGTTCATGCATTCATGACGTGTTCAGGCAAATTTTATCTACTTTTTTTATATCTTTGACATCTAGATGAGATGTACTATTTGAGATTATTTTTGTTTCTTGAGATACTTTTGTATCTATTTTGATTTTCACTTAGAATCCGCTTGGATTATGCCACAAGTAAGGGACTATCTTCCGCCCGGAGAAACTCCAGAGATCTATCTATAATTATTTGTCACTTCAATTAGTTGAATTATTCTATTTGTGATTAGTTTGGGCCAAATAAATGTATAATTTGCAATCTGCTGCAGGCAGGCCAAGGAATGCCTTGAGACAACTTGAGTGTCCTTGAGAGGGTCGGCTTTGGCCGGGTCTGACTGGGCTTGGTGGGGCCTTAGCACTTAGTGTTACATTTTAATGGGCAATTACTTAGTTATCGAAATTAAATGCATTAATTAGTTGCATTTTCCGAGCTAATCCTGTCGAGGGAAATTGTCTGACAATGCAATATCCTTGATGCCAAATTGTAAGCTCTTTTCCGCAAGCAGAACAACATGTGGCTGGATGATAGACGGGCAGATATGCTGCAAAACGGAGTTTGGGCCTGTACTTGTGGTACAAAAGAAAGTCCACAAAGCTTCGAAGCAGGGGTATACCCATTGTGCTTTTCGTGCGCCGAAAGGGGTATGCACGGCAACAAAAGCCATTTGCTATTATGATAATTATTTTGAAAGGCTTTTGCACGAGTTTTTGAGCACACAAAAGGGATTTAAATTACGACGCAAAGCGGTTTATGCAACAACACAAAGTACAAGTTAAGGAGCCAAGGAATTGCCGGTTTTCCCCAACAGTTGGCCAAATGGATGGGCGGATGGAAGGGAAGTGGGTGTGGCAGCAGGAAAAGCAGCAGCAGGAGCAGCTTCTGTGTCAGAGCAACTCATCAGCAGCGAAGCAGCAGCATTTTGAGATAAACATAAAGCGCACCTAATGCGTGTGTGTATCTGTGTGAAGGATATGTCTAAGGATAGCTGGGTATGTGTGTGTGTGCATGCCCGCAGTCAGGCCAGGACACTCACACACACATATGTGTCCTGTTGACTTTGGATAATGTCGTTTGTTGCCTGCCTTTGCCGTCGCCCGCGTTCTCTGTCTGTCTGTCTGTCTGTTTGTTTGTTTGTTTGTTTGACTGATTGTCTGTCATTTTGTCTGATTGTGCGCCTATTAGTACACAAATGAATGAATAAGTGTGCACACACTCGACACACACATACCCTAGCATACCCTAGCACACCCAACCATCCATCCATCCGTCCATCCAAACAGCCAACCGACCGACTGCCTCATTTCATTTTCATTTTCGTTGATTGAATGTTGCGAGCTGTTGCAAAACCCAAAGCCGCAGCTAAGGACTCATCCAAAGGGGCAAATGTTTCAGTGGCAGGGTATAAAGGGGGCATGCCTAGCCCGAGATGAATGCAGCAAACACAATTGACAAACGAGATTATTGTGCTTTAAGCCTTTAAGTCTTTGTTACACAATTTGCTGCCAAATGGCAGAAAAAATACACATGAAGCCAAAACAAACAGACTCAATACATACCCTGGAACAAATTTCAAAAAAATTTCAAGAAAATTTCCAACTGTTTGCTTACTGTCTTGATTTGTTTTCATAGCAAATCCCAAGCTTTCTTTCATCAAATTTCCATCCAACTTCTTTCTCAATTCAAACGCCATTTGCTTCCGCCTTTCATCCTTGTCACTTCCGCTTGCTTTATAATTTCCCGCTTTTACCTCTTAACCGATTCGGTTCCGCTTTCATCACAGGAGAATTTTTAAAAAAGCTCACCCTTTCTATAGCATAGCCTCTAATGACTGTCAATTTTATATAACTTATTTTAAACCCTTCGAAATTCATTTTCATAAAATAATTTTCAAATTTTCCGTCGTCCCATTTCAGGTCATTTTGACCTCCAATTTAAAGCACATAAATTGAGAACCTTCCGAATGCAATTTTCATAAATAAATAAAGTGTGAACCCCTAACACATGATAGTTTCTAGTCTCCAAAGTGGTTCTATTCATTTCTATTTCCTTCTTTTCTTTCCCCTTTGTCAAATGCTGGTCTTAAATGTTCTTAAAGTTCTTAACTCGAAGCGAAGATAAATTTTTCCTTAAGGCCAAAATAATTTTAAGCTAAGCTTCACGAATTGCGGAAAAATTTCTTTCGACTTCTGATTAATATATTTTAATGATATTCCCTTTAATGCAAGACTTTCAGATTGTCAAAAATCTCTTAAAATTCTATCTTCTTTTCCCAATTTTGCCTAACGTCACAGTACCGGCTCTTTGACCCTTCCATTCAAGCTGACTTTTAACTACTTCCAAAGAGCTTCAGATCCCCTTTCGTTGTTTGAAGATCTTCAAAATAATCCCAAAAAGCTTTTACCATTCTCAAGTATTAAATCCATTCTATTATCATTAACAATTTCCAAATTTCAGACCCATTATTTGACATCAAGGGGTCGAAGTTGCTTGTATTTCTTCAAATTATATTTCTCTGTTTGCCTGTCAACTTTCAACCCGTTAGCTGTTCACTAGCTATTCCAGGGTATACACAAGTGTTGTCTGCATCTGTTTCCGATGCCTGTGAGTGCCTTTAATTGTGTTGTAATGCGCTTTCATTCAGTCAAGCGCCCCCGCACTTGCCTCAGACCTCATACCGAATCCAACCCTACCAATCCACCCCATTCCATTCCACTCCGAACCCCCTTGGAGCCGTTTCATTCCAACTGTCGGTGCTTCAATTCATTGCGATTTCATGGTCGACGCCATTGTTGGGCTTCTCCCGCTGCTTCTTCATCCTCCTCCGCTCTGGCGATACTTTTGATCCGCTTGTCGGCCAGTTTTAGCGGCTTGTGGGCGGTCGGGCGGTTGGGCGATTTAGCGGATTTGCCGCTAATGCGATTGTTGCTGCGCTTTGGTCGGTTAAATTACTTAAGCAGCAACAACAACAACAACAACACCAAGAACAACAACAAAAGTCGAGCAATTAATTCAAAGTTTAACTCGAAATAGCATTAAATGTACTCAAGCCATATTTTTTAGCGGATTTGCTTAATTCAGTTGACTGAATAAAGCATCGGAAATGAATCGGCGAAGAAGGAGGAAAGGTAAATTGGATTGAGTTTCAATGGCAACAAATTAAGTGGTTGTGTTTACAGTTATTAATTAAGAGATTTTCGAGTGGGAAAAATTAAAGTTCGGATTAAATCGGAAGGGGGAATTTGAGGGCTTTGAGCCCGCGAGACAACAAGATGTTCAAGTGGCGTAAAGGAAATTATAAAGTAAGAAGGATTGAAAGGCTTGGGGGAGAGTGGAAATGAAGCACACTGTTTCAAGTTTCCTCAATTCAATCAAATTTGGAGCTTTTAATTAAAACCCCAAAAAAAATATCAAAAAATAATGTTTTCACAACATGAGTAAGTTATGAGTGAGGAACCAATTGGAATCAAATATCATGATCAAATTGGTATAACAAGTCCAAATCGGTGCAGTTTTGCCCAAGTTATGAGAATTTGAAATTGGCTCCCATATCACAAAATTCTCTTTATATGCTAAAATTTCACTCGATTTCAGCCAATTTTTGGGTGAAAAATGAAACTCATTTGCGGAAGTTTTAAAATTGTTTTCTAAGCTTGTTATGATCACAGAAATGGAAAAAAGTAAGAATTCTGAGTTTTTATTTTTCAAAATTTTTTCAAAACACAGGGGGGACCCTTACTTCAAAATCCAAAAAATTGCGAAAAAAAATTTTTTCATGAAATCAATAAAATTAGAATAAGAAAAAAATTGGACTGTCAAATCATGAACAAAATGGTATCACAAGTCAAAATCGATGGAGTTTTGACCAAGTTATGAGAATTTGAAAATTGACCCCTATGTGAAAATTTTACTCGATTTCTGGCCGATTCTTGGCTGAAAAATGAAACTTGTTGGCAGAAGAGTGAAAATTAAAAGCGTGTCATACATTATGACCCCTTTCAATGAAAAATAGTAAATAGAATAATTCTAGAATATAGATTATACGAGGCTATTGAATTTGCACTCAAGTCGAGCTCTTCCCACTTGTTATGGCTACTCGGCTGGGTTCTTATGTAAATGGGATAAGTTGGGATCTCGTTGGATGATCACTTTGCAACACTTGCCGCAGGCTGCGGCCTGTTGCAGCGAATGGCATGGCAATTTATCACTTGCGGCAATAAAAATGCAACAATTCAGTGTAATTTGAGTGGCCATTCGAACGGGTACTCGAAACTAGTGGCAGTTATTCATGCCTTCATTCATTCATTCCCTCAATCATTCACGGTGTCAGAGCAACAAGTCACTTGAGATGCAATTGAGAATCCGAATCCGAATCCGAATGAGAATCAGAAAGAGAATGAAACAAACGACAAACAAATTAATTGTGTTTTACATCGGAGACTAGATTGAAAGGGGTATAAAAGGGGGTCTTCAGAGGTGGTGAGGGGGCCGGGGGCTGGCTTAGTGCATCGTTAGGCAACTGGCAATGCGCATAAATTGCGAGTGCTAAAATCAAATGCGCACACGCGCGCGAGCCCCCCCAAAAGCCCCAAAAGCCCAAAGGGAGTCATAAACAGTGAGCACAAATTGTTAATTGACACATTTGGCTTAATGAAGAGCAGCTCCGGGGGGCAAAGGCGTCGCCGGAAGGGGTTCCAATTATGAAACTGGATCTGGCTAAGTTTAAAGGGCTGTCAAAGTTAATCCTGATCCCATGATCCCATTTGGAATTGAAAAAGTTAGATTTGGTTGGAATCCAATAGGCAGCAGGAGGCGTGATAGACCCCATAGACCCCACAAAGTATAGGCATTCCCTTGGAAATGTCAAACTTTTTGTCGCATGTGATATGGTGGTTTTTAGCAAATGATCCGACTAACATGTGGTCGAGCGTTTTCGTGCTGCTAAATTACTTTGTCAAGTCTATCCGAAAATTGCGGGTGCTTTTCTTGCCATACTGTGCTTAAACGCATAAATTGTCGTCGGTATACCTCCTCCGTGATAGCTTCGTTCGGTTATAGCAGCTCATCATACACCAAACGACTATATACAGAGATTAAATTTTAAGCTATAGAAGTTAGGCTTGCCGGATGATGATGAGGCATGTCCGGGGTATCCATACGAACCCCAAACGTATCGGATTTTTAGTTGGAGCAGTTATTCGGACGTTAAAAACGGCATTCGACGTCTCTAGGCTTGAGTTCATACAGCACCCAATTGCCTACCTTCTAAATCATTCCCATTCCATTTCCAAGTTCCTCTAAAAGTTCCTCTTGCGTTGTTCATTCTAAAATTTTGGGTGGCGCTTTAAAAACTCTATTGTTCTTTACATAATATATTAGATTTAAGCTTGTAAATTTATGAATATGTCATAAAGCTATCCTGAAAATTTCAGAACTATGGAATCATAAACACGTAAGTTATACGTTGTAAAACATATTGCCGAAAATGGCCAAAGGTATTATGACACCTAAGAGCTAAGTCAGAATCGCTACAGTCATGTAGATCCACAAAAATTATCTTTAGATTGCATTTTCGCTAATTTTAGGTCAAGCCCTCCTTCGTAACTAAAAACTATTAATAACAGATCCCATTTTGTGCCTATTTGATTTGTGTTTCAATATACATATTCTAAATGTTGTTTTTAAAACATACTGTAAATTTCAGAGCAATCCCATTATAAACACAAAAGTTATTCAATAAGGAATGTGAAGATGCACCCTTTGGTTCGAGTGTTATTTGTATTAAGCGATTGTTATTGTCGATTATCTTATCTGGGAACAGAGTTTCTAGCAGTTTCTCTTGACTTGAGATTTCTCAGTAGTTTTCTTCATGGGCCCCCTTCCCTCCAGGCCCCTGATCCTGCTAGTCATCTGCTTTATAAGCAACTGATTTAGCCAATTAGTTGGCCAACGCAGAGCACTTGACTTTGATGTGGGCCCTAAACGCATTTGAACGTCAAAGTAATTGGTAGTTGGGGCCACATTACTTAGCTTAACTCGGCTCTTTGGCTTAGCTGCCAACTAAATAGGGCTTACCAGAGCCACGCCCACAGCACGTAATGCCACAGAGTCCGCCCTTTAATCAGCTAGTTGCCTGGGCTTAACCATTATTATGTGGGCATGGCCGACCGATGGAAGGGCAAAACAAAACAAGGCAAAACCAAATCAAAGCAAAGCCAAGCAAACGTTCAACAAATCAATCACAATTTGGATTGAGTCAATATTCATTCATTCATTCAATCACACACACACACACACATTCACATACACTCACCCGCACACCCACTTTCTATTCATTATGAATTCTGTGTGCCTGGCAAATGAGTCTGAAACCTTTGGCTAATGAATTGCGTGTTATTTGTCATACGACAATTTGGTCTGCCCTGGCAAAGCCGTCCAATCTGAGTCCGCCCCCTTAGCACGCCCACAAAAACAAAGGGATTTTGAAATCTTTTGGCCAATCAAATTAAATTCGGTTCGCATTGAAAGACGAAAACACAACATGAATTTCCAAACAAACCGAAAGCAACCCGCAAGATGGGTACTACCAACATGGGGGGACTATGGCCTTATGAATAGGGCTTAGCTTTGGGCAACCGCTGAGTCATTATGACTGGAAATATGAAGGAAAATGCTCTGACAGAAATTTGCGCTTTGGGAACTAACAAAATTATATCTTAAAATGTTGTAACCAAGTTTCAAAAGGTATGAAACACTGGATTTGGAACACTATTCAACTACTTACTATTCCAGCTCCCGGGAACAGTGAAATTGGAGCAATTTGATAACAATTTTACTGTTTTCTGTAAATCTAAACGGTGAGAATGAGTAACAGTACAGGAGGAACACTTAAAAGATTCCTGGAACAATGGACGTGGAACACTATTTTAACATAATCATTGCTTAGTACAATTCTCAACATTGCGGAACTTTGATAGGACAACTCTATTCAATGTCGTGAGAAACAGTAAAAGGACAACACTTAAAAGCTTCTTGGAACAGTGAAAATGAAACACTATTCTGAGAATTTTGCTGTTTTGGTGTAATTCTAAGCGGTGAGAAGGCAACTCCATTCAATGTCAAGCGGAACAATGAAAATAGATCACTTCAAACGTCGTGAAACAATGAAAATGGACCACTAAATTTCACTGTTTTGTAGAACTCTAAGCCTTGAAATTGCATCTCAATTCTTTATCGATCGGAACTATGAAAGAGGAAATATGGAATAATGGAAATGGATGCTATGGTAACACTTTCACTGTGTTTTTCTAAGCGGAACCGTGAAATGGAACACTTTTATAACAATTTTAACGTTTTTGTAATTTGAAGGGTTTGCAATTTTGAAAAGCTAACACTATTGATGATTATGGAAGAGGAATACTTAATAAGCATCTTGAAACAATAGAAATGGAACACTTTTATAACAATTTCGCCGATTCTGTAATTATAAGGATGTGGAACCTTGTTAAGGCAACACTCTGGAACTTAATTCAATGAAATGTGGAAGAGGAAGCGTCTTAGAACAGTGGAAATGAAACACTCAATTCAATATGAAGCGGAACAGCGAATGGGGAACACTTTTAAACAGCTTGAAACAGTGGAATTGGAACAGTTTTGTACTCAACAAAGATTTTTGCTGGCATTCAAGCAGTCGAAATTTATCTTTAGAATATTTTTGGAGCCTAATCGAGGTTGAAGTGACTTGACGGGGGAAGCCATTGTGGGCGTGTACGAAGATAAGGGGGGGGGGGGGGGCTATTCACTTTGCGGAAGTGAGAATTTGAGCCAGGTTGAGCCTTTTTATCGCATGAAATATGCGTCAGGACATGTGAAATGTCTTGAATAAGCCTTAAATAGGTGCGGCATTAGCCGTCCGTCCGCCTGTTTGACTGCTCTGTCGGTCTGTCTGTCTGTCTGTCTGTCAACTGAAGTGGGTACAGGTTGACATAAATTGTGGGTGTGTGTGTGGCGTGTAGAGTGTAGAGTGTTGTGTAGAGTGTCGTGTTGCCTGTCAGATGGCAGCTCAAACTCATGTTGACAGTTCGTTTCAGAGAGTTTAGTTTAGTGTCTTATGTTGGGCCCAAAATTATGTGCATGGCCATCAGTTAAGCTATTTCGCACTTATCAGCAGATCTGTCTGACTGTCTGTCCCCCTGTCCGCCCGTCTGTCTGTTTGTCTGCCCATCTGTCTGTCTGCCAGCCGCGTCATAGTTAGCACTTGTGAGTCTGTCAGTCCCTCTGTCTGTCTGACTCGCGTGCTATAATAAGGACCCTTCTGTCCGTCTGTCTGCTTGTCTGTCCGTCCGTCTGTATGTCCGCCTGTTTGGTCCATCTGTTTGGCTGCCTGTGGAAATTGACCGCGTGTCTGACACGTAATACAATTCATGACAATTTGAGCGTGTTGCCTGATTTCAATTGTTGCGCAGACAATGAATGAACGTCATCCGAGTACGCCGGACCGAACCGTGCCGGAGCCGGAGCTGGGGCCGTGCCGTAGCCAGAGCCGGAGCCATAGTCAGTTCAGACCCGGCCCGGGTGATTAGCATTTGCAACTCACAGCGCAATCTACTGTAAATTGTTCAACAATGCGAGGCATGTGGCATGTTGCATGCCCCACACATGCCCCACACACACACTCACATACACACACACACACACACACACCCATACCCTCTAAGTAACTGCAGCTTGTTATCAACGCCGACAATTTGTATGGATTTGTCGGGTTTTCGGGTTTTTCGGCCAAATTTCATATGCAAAACTTGAGTTTGTCATACGGCGACTGCGTCTGGCACTTGACTTTATCTGTTGTTGTTGTTGTCATATCAAATGTTGAGTGAAATTAATGCTGACATTGCATATGGGCAACAGCCACGCCCACGCCCACGCCCACGCCCACGTCACGTCCATGCACTTAATTTGATAACATAATGTTTAACTAATTTATTTGATATACGAGTCAGCATATTCATTTGATAAATGGACTCCCACTGAGGACCCAGGAGGCAGGACGAAGGACGAAGGACGAGCGGGTGTGTCCGTCCTGCCCGCATGTGCATTGCATTTAAATGCAAATCCAGTCTCCCATCTTCCGTCTCCCCGATTTGACAAAATTCAAAATTCAAAATTGAAATTTGTAAAATGCAAATACAATTTACATGCGATGTCAAAGCATGTGACAAATAAATTTGTTGCGAATTGTGCAAATTACAAATGAGCAAATTGACCAATTCAACAATTCAACAATCCAACAATCCAACAATCCAAGAGAGATCCGAAAAAATATATTGCCACAATTCGCCAAGTCAGCAATTTGCAGCAAATTAAAGTCTAACACAAATTCCAAGCCAAACTTTAGCAACACAAATTCCATAAATTATGCAAATTATTTGTGAAATTTCAGTTGAGGTTTGCCTTTAATTTGACTTTTCTCCCTTTAAATAACTCTCAAAAGTTGTTGAAATTGTAAGAAAATCCGATCCTGGCATTCACTACAAAAGACTTATCTGCAATAATCAACTAATCTTCAGCTCAGACTCACCCTATAATGTAGTTTTTTCATAAAAATCTAAATCTGTCCTTTCTTGAGACTTTCCCGTAAGTTTCTCGACCCTTTTTTGAGCGTTTCTCGTGTGTTTTTCGTGCGATCCCCGTTCGGTTCACCAAAATCTACCCCAAAGACTCTTCTATCTTTCACTTAACATTCTGATGTCTTTCTTATAGTTATATTGTTCATTTATCTTGAGATTTTCGTGCGTTTCTTTGACATTTCGTCTTTAAGCTATATTTCATATATCTATGTTTTATCATTTTATTATCTTTGTTGTAACACTATCGCACTACCCTTTTTTGATCTTTTAAGCACGTTTTTGCGTATCTTTTTTGTATCTTTTATCTTTCTTTTCGTATCTTTCCTGTATCATTCCCATTCTTTTCGTATCTTTGGCATATCTTTCTAGTATCTTTATTGTGTGCATTTCTCGTTCGATTCTCCACCCTTTAGACCTATCTGCTTTTCGCGTAAGATTCTAGTGTCTTTCTTATAATTATATCATCTATTTATCGTGCGTTTCTCTCTGGTCTTGCTCGTACTTTTAACGAATCCTTCTCGTATCTTTTACTTATCTTTCTCACGTTTCTCGTGTGTTCCTTGAGCTTTTGGGGTCTATCCTATGCTTCTTCAAAATCAACTTCATTGGAGTTTTATCTTTTTCGTGCATTGCTCTTAAATTTCGGGCATTTCCCCATAGGACGATTTGGTTTTAACGTATCTTTACCATAAGCTTTTTAGAGAGTCCTTTGTAAAGACAGACACAGGACTCACATACTATATCAGGTTGCCCATTTCGACCTCCGAAAGTTTCGCATAGAAAATTATTAAGTTTCCCCCATATATTTGATATATGGCTTGAAAGCTTCGTAGGAATATACCAAGCCCTTCAAACCCAAAAAAGAGCCGATTTGACAAAACGACATGTCAAATATCTTTTAATCATCGAATAGTACTAACAGAACCATATGATGTGTGGTTTTCTAGTTCCAATCAAACTCAATGATTCATGAAGGAATCCAAAGGAAGAGAAAGACAAGAAACTACAATAAGTTTTCCACTTTTGGTCTTTGTTTCAGCGGAAACTACAAATGTTTGTTTGTTTGTTTGTTTGTTCTGTGTGGTAAAACAAATCGATAAAATTCCTTGAAAATTTTGAGCATTTGTCAGCTACAGATGCTCGACATTTTTCACAATTTTCCACAGTTTTCCACAACATTTGCCCAACAATAAAATGCAGAAATATGACAGAAAAGACAAAGCAAATCAGAGACAGCAGCTGTTTGCCTGTTAAATGGAGAAAGTTTTGCCTACAGGGTAACTACTAGTCGTGCAGTGCCAATTGCAGACAACACACTTGAGGTTTCTATTAGTGTGTGTGTGTGTGTGTTTTGTTGTTGTTGTTGTTGTTGTTGTTGTGCTTTGCGTGACGTCGAACACAGATTGCGTCCATTTATAAGGGGAAACTGCTGAACGCAGCAAATTAGCATGCAGAAAGGCAGTGAGAAGCAAATAGAAAGGCAGTCGAAAGATATGTGTAAAGAGAGAGGGATGTAAGGCGATGGGGCTGGGGGGTTCTGGGGGGTAAACATGTGTTGCTGTCACTCGAATGTCTGCTCCATTGGGGAGTGTGTCACATTAAATGATACGCAACACTTGACACCAAAATGCGGCAAAAGAAAACTGAAACCAAACCAAAAGTTGAATGGGGCAAGAAGTTGGGGCAAGAAGTTGGGAAAGCAGAGGCTTTGGGGGGCCGGAGGGTAGGGTCTAGGGTACTAAAGTAGGCAACAAAATTGCGCTAGAAATTTATGTATGTGCTTTATTAATGAGTCTTTAGTAGTTCTTGTTGTTGCTGTGCTTAGCACAAGTTGCAACAAGATGGGGCAGGAATGGAGGAGCGAGGGACGTTGGTGGCAAGTTGATTGAGTTTGTTGTTGGGACAGGCTGGGGGTGGGGGAGGGAGGATTTCTAAAAATCAATAGGAAGCCGGCAGCTGTTGCCGCAAAGTATGCAATGAAATTGGGCAAATGAATTTAAATGATGCCGCCAAACGTTGCGTATACGCAATGTGGCACGAGTCCGGGGGGTTCCCGTCACATATGTGTATGCAAATATGCAACAACAAAGCAATACGGAAGTTGATTTCAATTTGACTAAAGGCCAAGCCCCCCCCCAACGGCCCCGACCAAGCCCCGAAATCCCATTCAAAACCCAAAACCATTCGCCCAGGTTAAGGCATAAAGACCAAAAGGGTAAACTGAATTGACTGGCAGAGGGCAGCCTGCTTGTGTGTGTGTTGGGGCATGAGGGGTATATGGGGCATGTGGGGCATGTGGGGCACGTGGGGCACGTGGGGCATGTGGGGCATGTGGCGCATAAAGTGGCAGTCAAGTGCATGGAGCTCTGGCAACATCAGTCACTGGCAAAAGTAAAACAAACAAGCGCATAAAGCCGAGGCCAAGACAAACAACAGGAAGACAAAATCAAGCACAAGCTGAACAAGAAGAAGAAGAAGAAGAAGGAGAATAAAAAGGGAAATATTTTATATATAAAGAAATAGAAAAATATTTCTTCTTCCTCAAAAACCCAGAAGCAGAACCCCTTTCTCCAGCTAACAGTTGTTTGTTAGATTTGAACTTGTAACCTCTCATAGAGAGTGCGAAAAACAAGAAAACCAAGGGGCAAAAGCATAACAAAAAGGTGAAAGGAAGCGGATGTTGAAGGACTCGACTCGACTCGGGACTTGACTTGACTCCACGCGCGCCTTGGAGCAGCTGAATGTCGGCGCAGCGCAATGCAAAGAAAAACGTGCTCAAGTTCATATGCCAAGATAGACCGACGGACGGACAGACGGACGGACGGACAGACAGATGGACAGAGGGACAGATGGACTGAAGGGAACCGGACCGGTCAGAGGCAATGGCAGTGCACTGCACTGCACTGAGGGCAGTCTGGCAGTGGCGTTGGCTCACAAAGACTCAAGAAAGGGGGTTTCTGAGAGTATCAATTCTTTTCAGTCTTCAAAGCTTTAGAATTGATCTTGGAAAGTATGCGGCCTTATCCTTGCCTTTGCAGCGGGGTCAAACCAGTTTTTTAGTATCCATCTATATAACAACTAGTATATAAAGTTTCCCTAACTATCCCATGAATGAAATTGAATAATCGGGAACTCTATTAATCAAATGGCAAATGAACTAAAGATATCCTTAGATGCAATTCGATGTCTCTTAAAGTTCGTCACCCCGTAGAATTCATATTTTTTCCCAAAGAGAGCTATACTTGTAGATTGGTAGAGACTTAAAGTATTGGACTCAAGGGATTTCCAAATAAAAGCTCGGTGGTTCGAACCTCCGATCTAATAAACACTTAGTACAAGGCTCAACCAAGTGTGCTACAATCAAAAGATGGATTAATCGTTTGTGAAAGATGCATAAGGGCTTTGTTTTCATGAACAGATCCTTGTAAAATTTAGTAGAATAAGTGGAAAAGAAAATACGTTTAGTCGTATTACATTGTTGAGTATAGTCATCCGATCTTTAACGTTAGATAATAAGGAAACGTCTGTTTATTGAAAATTTCAATCCAAAATCTCTAAAAACTTGAAAAATGTGTTCAAACCCGGCTTAAAGTCGTATGACAGCTGTCCAGAACAGAATTCCGAACTTTTTGAAATTTGAAGGAACATAGATAATACAGTAACTTGAGTATCGGTAAAAATTACATGGCATAATATAGGAAACATAGAAAAAAGGAGTAAGACATTCTTATATTTTATATATGATATATATAAGATAAAGTTCACTGATCCTAATGCAATTTATAAGCGTTAGATAATAAGATAATGGAAGTAGTGCGAGTGAAATATAGATGCAATAGCTTCAAAAACCAATTAAAATATCGGGAAAACCGCATTTTGATATATGGTTTAGATGTCCATTCCGACTGGTTCCGACATGGGATGAAGTTAAAGTTTCAAGTTTCATTGCGATAGATGAATAACTGAACGACTTAGGTTAGGAGGCCTTAATGGGGCCTTTTGGATTATACGACCAAAGAATACAAGCTAAACTTCAACACAAAGTGAAGGGATTAGTTTTCGGGTGGCGTTTATCCTCTCTCAATTTAGTGAAATTTGAGTTTTTCGAGATGAAATGGACAAAATACCTTTTCGAAGCTAAACTGGGCGTCGCTCCTCGGTGCCCCCTTGGACTCGCTTGGCTGGGCTTGGCCTAGTCCGTTCTGGGCTGCGACGCCTCTGTTTTTTCAAATCCAAAAAGGGGGAGTTTGGGAATCAAAGCAGGCGCCTGTTTTGTATGGTATTTGGCATTTTTTGGACCGGATTTGACAAGAAAAATTCGAGTTAGTCAATCCGTTTAGTCAGCCAGTCGGATAAACTAAATTTTTTCGTTTCAAATCAAAACTAGGAAGAACGCAACATGGCAACCAAAGCGAAAGAGAAGCAGCCGATCGACCGGATCAGGCAGCCGAGTCAACTGGCCACACCGAAGTCGAAGAAGAAGATGAAGATAAAGAGCAGCAGCAAGGTGCCCGTGCTCCTCAAGTCGGTGAAGACGAACCCCAATCTGATTCTGCGGCAGTTGAAGCAGTCGAAGCAGTCGACCAAGAGCCCGCCCGTGCGCCGCTCCCTGCTGATGCGCAAAGCGCTGCAGCCGCTGCAACCGCTGCAATCGTTGGTGCCGTCGGCGGCGAAGGGCAAACGGCTGACCAAGCAGCAGCTGCAGCCGCAGCCGCAACCGCATCCATCGCAGCCGGCGCTAACGCCGCTGCTGACGGCGCCGCCAACAGCGTGGCAGCAACAGCAGCTGCAACAGCTACAACAAAAACAACAACAACAACAACAGCAGCAGCAGCCGCAGCAGCCATTGTATCTCAAGCAGACGACGCCATTGCCGTCGCCATTGCTGCAACAACAACAACAACAACAACAACAGAAGCCGCAGCCGCAGCTACAACAACAACAACGCAAACACAAACGGCACAAGAAACACGCGACACAACAACAACACCTACTGCAACAACTACAGCTAAAGGCACAACAACAACTACAACAACTACCGTCGTCGAAACGGCGCAGAACCCTGCCAGTTGCCGGCAACCGTCGCAGGCAGGCGGCGGTCCGGACCTGGGGGGACAGTCCCGCCTCCCAACTGCACTTGGTCGTGCGTGAATCCCCTCACGCGAGTCGGAAACAACGCAAGCTCCAAAAACAATCCAAATCGATGATAAAACGCAAATCCCTGCCGCCGGCCAAGACGCCAGCCGTACCGCCACGCACCTGGGGCGGCATGGAGGATCTGTACAAGCGGATGCCACAACGCGGCCTGCATCAGCGTCTGCCGGCGATGCCCATGACCATGCCACAGGCCCAGATGCCGCAGCTGAGCAGCGGCCAGACGAGCGTCTACGGTCCCTACGGCTACGGCTACAATCGCATGGTGGCGCCGCAACCGCCCAACCAGAAGACGGTCCCGACGTCCGCCGAGCTGGACGTGCCGCTCACCAATCGCCTGCCCATCATCGATTTTATCTCCACCGACGACTTCGAGCGCATCTACGCGTCCAAGAAGAAGCACGCGGCGGCCAAGCGTCTGCCGAATGGGGTTTAACAGAGGGCCGTACCGGTAATCGGTGTAACCTTCAAGCTCCAACCGGAAACCGGACACCGGACACCGGAAAGATGTAGATGTAGCACACCAAACACAAGGCAATAACCATCCATACACAATCGAACACGGGCAAACACGAGTAAACGAGTAGCGAGTAAAACCAGTGAACGAGTAGCGATTAGCCCACAGCGAGTAACTGGCGAATGTCGAGCGAATGCCGAGTTACCGTGCAGCTAATCGTACGAAAAAACGATCAACGAACAGCGAACACAGCGTTTATATCTTCATTTTATCAGTCAATTTAAGAATCGGGCACAAATTTTATGTTTATCGTGAAAATTCAAAGCAAAATCCTTGTGAGACAATGAAAAAATGTACAATAGAAAATAGTTGGGAATAAATTTCAAATATTTTAGAGAGAAAATCTTTTTGATACTCTCGAAAATTTGGTAGAGTTGTAGATAATAAGGGAACTTAAATATGTGCAGAATTTCAATCCCATAGCTTGGTAAACATAGAAAATATGGCCAAGATATAGAGAGTGATCCTCATAAAATCTGGTGGAACCGTAAAGAAAAAGAGAAAGGACATGGAAGATATGAGCAAGCCCTATTTTTTAGTTATATGACAGCTATATGATATAGTAGTCATATCTTTTAACTAGAACGATAGATGATATATAAACTAAAGAACTTTTGAAATTTCAATACAATAGTTTGAAAAACATCGAATAAATAGACAAACACAACATTTAGTTATATGGCAGCCATTTGATATAGTGTTGCGATCCTCACGAAATTTGGTAGAGTCATAGATAATAAGAACACTAAAATGTTTCTGAAGTTTCTTTACAATAACTTGAAAAACATGGGATATATAGGCAAGCACGACTTTTTGTTATATGACAGCTACATGATATAGTGGACTGGTGCTTATGAAAACTTGTGTAGTGGCAGATAAATAAGCAAAATAAGATACTATATTATATATACTATATTAAGTGATGATATGGGGACGCTATAGATTTACTATATGCCAAGAAAATAATGTATTACTTTTTCCCCAGGCCAGCATTTGTGCATTTTAAACGATTCCCTTTGTCATTTTGCACCACTTTCCCTCCACGTCCGCAAAAAGGATGCAATTCACAATAGCCAATTGTCAGTCGGACTATGGGACTCCGGGACTATGGGACTATGGCTAGTTCCGAAAGAAATTGGGCCATAATAAGTGAATAATCATGAAAGCGTTGCCTGATCAGTATTTTGACAAAGTTCAGCCAGAAATTGCAGGACAGTGCGGGTAAGGAAGCAGGGGGCAACAGCGGGGCAGAGGTTGGACTTAAGTTAAAGAAAATGTGGTAATGGCTAGAGGGGCTGGCTACGGAAGGGGGATAAGGGGCAAACTGGAGTAACAGAACTTTTGCGCAAATTATCTGCGTCGCGTTTATTTCGCGCAAACAAATCGCAAAAGTTTTACAGACCCCGCGGAACCCCCGGAACCCACGGAACACGACGACCCCGAGACCCTGTCGACCCCAATGACTTGACTTGAACGGAACATAACGGAACAGAATGGAACGGAGTATGGTTTTGATATGGCATCGCTAGGCGCTCGGCGCTCGGCCCCGGCGCTGATCTGACCGTGTGGGGTTTTTTGGGCTTGGGTTTGGGTTTGGGTTTGAGTCTTACGAAAAGTTTTGCCGGCATACAAAAGTTTTTTTTGGCGGAGTGGAGGATGGGGTGAGGTGTACGGGCATCTTGCAGCAATTTACGGCCGGGAGAAACCGAACAACTTCAAAACGAAGATGGAAATGGCAATGGAAATGAAGATGGAAGATGGTAAGGAAGGTTAGGAGCGTTATGAGGGTTAGGAGGGTTAGGAGCAAAATGGCGTTCGAAGACATTGGCAACGCGGCACAAGGCGCACAAGGAATGCGACAAGGAATTTTGTTGTTTTTCTTGCGCAGACTTTTTTGGGGCTTGTTTTCATTTTCTGCTGCCGGAGCTGAAGCTGAAGCTGGAGCTGGAGCTGGAGCTGCTGGTTGGATTTGCATTTGGCGAGTTTGGAGCTAAAGGAGGACTCGGTGGCACGGAGGCAACATGGTTACCATGAAGGCTGAAGGCTGCGGCTTTTAACCGCAAACCAAACGGAAATTGAGATTCATTTAATTCATTGTGAACTCGCCGGGTCCGGGTCCGGGTCTGGGTCTGGGTCTGGGTCGCTTTGGCCAGAAGTAGAAGGGTTAAGCGCTGTGCATTGCCTCGCTGACAGCCATTGGGCCATGGCATAATCAGCGTGGTGTTGCTTGGTGTTCGGCGCGGGAGCAGGAACAGGAGCTGGAACAGGAGCTGGAGCAGGAGCAGGAGTAAAACCAGCGAACAGAACCAACAACATGGGCGAATGTCAGCAAAATTTAAATGACTGCAGGCAACGTCAGCGCCGGGCAATGCCGGGCAACGCCTTGCTAATATTTATGCCTCCGCCAGAGCAATCGACGACTGGCTGTGGCACTCCTGCGGCACCCCCTGCCGCCTCCCGACTGCTGCCAAAGGATAAGCCAAGTGCACTTCTTGGCCAGTCGAAATACTTTGATTGCCTCGAAGTTAGCCAAGGCAAAGAAGAAGCAGAAGAAGAAGAGTGCAAGTGCCCGAAAGAGACGCCTAAATCAAATTGAGAAAGAGACGCAGCCAGCGGTACGGAGATCATGTCTGGCCATTTTCCTTTTTGGATTGCAAACTTCAGCAATAAAGTTGAGTGGATTTAAGCCCCTCATCGTTGCTCAAGTGACCAGGGAATTGCCGCCCAATCTCATTATGCCCACTACCATTTGGCTAAATGGGGTATATTGATGACTATTTGCCTGTCTGCCCATCTGTCTGTCCGCCCGTCTGTCCGCCTGTCTGGCCAACTGCCTCGCAACTGTCGTTTACCTTGGGCCTCGCTGTGTTCATTAATTTTGGTGCCTAAAATAATGCAACTCGATGCAGTTGGAAGCTGAGGAAGTTTCCAGTGGGGTCCGGCTTTACGCGGCACCCAAAACTGTTTGACAAGAGCTGTGATTAGATATTCAAATAGACAGCCAATTGACGAAGTTCTTAATCTCCTAAACATGCCTTATCTGTTGGACCATCTTTCATAACTCTCATCATAATGTCTATCTTTATCCTGCACTATAATATCATGGGTTCTAACCTGTCTCCTTCATTTACTCCCTTTCATTTTATGGTAAAGCTTCTAATACATAGAAACAGCATTGTAAACTCCACAAATCTTCCTCAAGTGTGGTAAGTAGGAGAAAAGAAATCCATAAGGACATGCCCGTCTTTCTGCTTGTCTATAGGAAATTTGATCTTCCTTCTGCTTCCTCTATCTCTATCTTTCTAAATGAAAGTCTCTGTCTCTTTTTCTTTATCTTTGCCTTTGGCATTGCCTTTTTTCCTTTTGTCTATTGTCTCTCTGCCTCTCACTCTCTGTAGAGCCCTCACTATCTCTAAGATAAAATACCTTTTTCTACATTTATCCCAATCAATATCTTTCAATCTTTGCCCTATTGTTTTTTTTTTTCTCCTTCTTTAACATTATCTTAAGGGGAATATCAGAATTCAAAAATCCCCACAATCATTCGCTTAGCTTATTAACAGATTTCGGACATTCCTTCCCCATACAATTTTTAAGATGGGTCCTTTCTACTCCTGTCTCTCAGGTTTTAGCTCCATATATTTCTGGTTGATAACTCCCTTCAAGAGGCTATCCTCAAAATTATTATTATTTGGTCATAACAACCCTTTCGGGTCAAAACTTGAAGCTCTATTTTCCTCTATTTCTGCTTCGTTCACTGAAGAACATTTTTATGTGGGTGGATTTCAAATCCTACGCC
>JBANCY010000185.1:0-56675 GCA_037040045.1 Phorticella flavipennis | reverse complement strand
ACAGATAGACAGACAGATAGACAGACAGATAGACAGACAGATAGACAAACAGATAGACAGACAGATAGACAGACAGATAGACAGACAGACAGATAGAGAGACAGACGAACAATTTCATTCTACCTTCGTAACAACTTCAGAGGGACGATCCATTTCATCTTTTCTCTTCTGTCTGAACTTTTAGGAGATTTCCGTATCTCCTTATAAGTGATATACTCTAAAGTTTGTTTCGGAAAGAGTATCAAAAAAAAACTAAAATAAAATGTTTAGCACATTTGTCTTTCGGGCTGTTTATTGAGTTGGTCCCCATTTGCCGGGACTGTTACCCAATTCGCTTTGTTTTCAAGTACTTGTGGTATCCAAATATCTCTTTAGACGTTATAAAGTGTTTGTCGATATCTGGAATTGATTGAGTTGCCTGTGTGGCATCTTCTTCTGGTTATTTTTATGATGTTTACACTTCGGAAACAGTGGCGAGTGGCTTTTTTAGCACACACACCACCACACACTACACAAGACAACAAGTTTTGGGTCAAGGTTAGTGGCCCAACCCAATACCGAAACCAATCCAGCCAAAAGACCCAGCCCGAAACTCTGCAGCTGCAGCTCTTTCTATATATATGTATATATATATTGGGTATATCTATGACTCTATCTAAGTGTGTAGTTAAGGGCGTGATTGGCACAGTGGTTTGTAAACACAGACGCCACTTGAGGCATCTCGTCGAACGTGGCACGTCAATCTTCAATCTGCAATCTTCAATCGTCACACACACCGCGAGAGGCTGGGCCACTAATTGAGTGGCACGATCCGCCGAGATCAGCCGGAGATCAGCTAGAGATCAGCTGTCTGAGAACTGGGCTAAGGCGCAACGTGTTGAAATTGGGCCTTAACTAGGACAATCCGAGTCAATCGACTGCACTTTTGGCTCTTTGGCTAAAGCCTTATAATTATGCTAAGAGCTTGACTGTAGCTGAATTTCTAGACATTAGCAGGCGGCTTTGCGCGGGACAAAAGCTCTTAGTTCACTTAGCACACATTGAAAATGGTTAAAACAATCAGCTTAAGGCAGATCCGATATCATTAAGTATATTTATACTGAATCAAGATCAACAAGCGAGTCATTGCCTATTTAAACGCCTCGATCTCAGGATCTTTAAGAGCTAGAGTTATAAAATTTGGTACCTAGATGCGTAAATACCCTATGTGGAACAAGTATATTTCAATTTTAAATTAACTATCCCAACTTATCTGTAATTCAATTAAAACTTATTATAAAGCGTAATTCCAAAGGTAAAATCAGCAAATTAGAGACAGAGTTGCATATATACCTTATCAAACATATGGCTTTGACAGACTTTGTATCGCGCCGCTTACTCACCTGTAAAAGAAAGAAATTAATTAAAGTTGCAATTAGTAGAAATTTGTCTTGATATTCAGAATATATACACAAAAAAGGACTTTAAATATATATTGCAAATTTCATTAAAATCGGTCAATAACTTTGGCAGTTATACAAGCTTTCGTTCCATAAACTATCTACAGGTTAGCTCAAAGCGGGCTATCTCTCGAGCAGAGCTTTCTTAATTATTCATTATGAGGGTTCAACTATATAATATATAATTTTTCTACTATATTCCCATAAATAATCCTAAGAAAACTTTCATTCTCCTGCAATAATATCTATATCTCACTCTCCACCAAGTCTCATGAGAGTTAATATTAAAATTTTATATATCCAAAATGAAACTACAACAACAGTTGTCCCTCTCCCTTGACTCCCCATATCTGTGCATTAAACTTTCCCAATTAGTCTCTTAATCAATTTACAAGGGTTCTATTAGCTTTACAACTATATTCGTTTGCATTTTATACGATTAGAAACAAGTTAAAAATGAAAATTGGAAATGAAAACGAATGGAAAAAACAACTGCTGATAACTCACTTTATAAGTCCATATGAAAATGGAAAGTTTCGGTCTATGAAAAACCCATAAAAAAGATATCTCTAAATCAATCTTTGAGAACGCAGCGCGTGTTATGCAAATGTCGTTGGGCCCAATTAAAGAGACCCCAATTGGGGCTCCCGTGTTGTGGCCCATAAAACCATGTTTAGGTGGGCGTGGCCATGGAGCACGCTTCGGTTTTATGACAAAAGAAGAAAGACAACAAACATGAGCAAACAGACGATTTTGATTGACGAGAGATTGGGGTCCCCCCGAGTATTGCCAATTGAAACGAACCACACACAGGTCAAAGAAGAAGATGGAGATAACAGATAACAGTGCAAGAAAGGGACAAACTGTGTGAGATATGAGCTAAAGATAGACTGGAAGGACTTCATCTATTATTCTCGATTCGAGATATAAATCAGACGACAGTCAGGCTCTTGCCTTGAAGACACTGGGAAAAAGGTAAATCAATTTATTTTGAAAAATGAAAAATGATACCAAAAAGTAAATAAAATTTTGAGCAGAAGTTGATTTATCCATAAGAAATATCATGAAAATAGAATCACATGAAACACAAAACTTGTGTTGGATTGGCAAGAAAGTAATGTTGGTTTTTACATAACCTTAAACATTATAAGTTGAACAATAATTCAGCTCTTTTAAAAGCGTAGTAATATACTTTACTTTGATTTTTCCAAAAATTAAAGCTTTTGGTACCAAAATTTATTGGAAAACTGATTATATATATTGGGGGCTTTTGAAAAAATTAATTTAGATAAAAATATCGACCTTGAGAGTAAGTTAGGTTATGTTAGGCAATTGGGGTATACATTTTGCTGGATCTATGATGATTTTTATAATCTGATGCAGTATAACAAATGGGATAAATGGAAGATCCCAAAATTGAGGCCTATATATTCACAATCCGTTCGTCTGCCCGTCAGTCTTTTGATATGATCGAGTAAATCTCAGAACGAGAGTTATTAAACTTGATATAATGATCCGTCTATAGCACACATAGATCAAGTTTGTTTGAAGTTTTCGATGTCAAGCCCCCTATGCCCAATAAATGATAAAAATGTCTTTTAATAAAAGATCATAAGTTCTGTATTTATAAAGCTTCTGACTTTAAAATTGGTATATAACGTTATGACTATAAATTGCTAAAATTATTTTACCAAAATTTTGATACACCCCTCTATGTTTCCGAAAATAGAGCAATTATGTATAACAGCAACAATTTTTATGAGAATTATGAATTTTCGTATGTGGCTGCCTATAGATACTATAATGAAATTAGTTCACGAATTCCTTTTCAAACTTATATGATCTACAGAAAATTAATTAATAGCACATAAATTCTACAGTTCTTAACAGAAAAATTTGAATATAGGACTATATATTTGTGACACTGTCATGAAGTTATATTGAAACTGTCGGAACAATCGGCAGTAGATGCAATGACTTTAGCGAAGGCTTAAGATATTGTCAGAGAGTTTTACATGGAACAATGCGATATAACTGATTTGACAAAAGAATTTTTTGGAATTATAAGACATATTAAAGTCCGATCTGGGTTGTAAATACAAATTTAAGAATTTGCTGTTGTTCAGTTTGTTATATAGCTTTTAGGTTAGGTAACAAACTTGCGGGAGAACCCTATTGTAGTATTACGCCAAAGCTGAGCAGATCTGCTAGCTCCATTATTATTATTATTATTATATGGCCATAACTACCCCATTGGGTCACAGCCTGAAGCACTATTTTTCTTCATTTCTGCTTTCTTCACTGAAGAACTTTTTTTACGTGCATGGATTTCAGATCCTACATCACAACCTAGTTTTTCTAGGAGAACCATGCCTATAGACATGAGCGGGACTTGAGCTCGCACCTCTTGTCCACCGAGGCCCCCTCTAGCTCCAACTTAGGGACTTTAAATTTTTATAGGTCGGCTCTATGGGATACTGTTAAGCCCCCTGGATCATAAACGCAGCCTCCTTTTCTCACAGTGTAAACAATACGAAGTGAAAAAGGATCTGCCAATAAATCCCAAAGTCATAAAAAGGGTTTCTAATAACAAAATCGATCGGGTGTCGCGTTACTTAAGAGTCTTACGAGTCATAAATGAAGTGAGCCATTGTGTTGTTGGGAGAAGCTCCGCTCTCTGGGGTCCTACAAACCGAAACGAAACCGAATGCAATGCACTTGAGATTGGTCAGCTCAACTGGGTTATTGTTAAATATTATATTATTATTATTATGATGGTATTTTTTTTCTCTTCTTCTCTTTGTTGTGCTCAGGGCTGCACTTGACATTCACAAAATGACAGAAGAAGAAGAATTAGAAGAAGAAGAAGAAGGAGAAGGAGAAGCAGAAGAAACTGAGAAATGAGCACAAAGAGGCTGAATGAAGCCTTCCTCCACAATGCGGGGCGAAACTTAAGATTGCAAAAAAAAAAGAAATCTCCAAGAATAGAATGGAAGTTGGCTCGGTTTTTTTTGCTGAAGTGAGGGGTATGTGTGTGTTTGCCAAGTGTGAAGTGCAGCCGGCTGGGGCAGAGGCAGAGGCAGAGGCAGAGGCAGAGGCTGGGGCGTCGCTTGTGGCTATTAAAAAATATGAGGTAATTCAAACAACAACAAATTGCTGCGGGGGACGGGGGGAGCCCCGCATTGCAAACATGGCAACAAACACCAACAACACCAAACACCAACAACAACAACACAAATGACATTGACATAATGATTCTTAGTTAACGTTTACGATTTCAAAAGTTTCTATTGTTGTTGCTGTCTTTCAATGTGACCGTGTTCCGGCGTGTGTCGCTCGCGAGACTTTTGACAAGTTTTATTTAATTTCATAGCGCATACCCTGTACGCTGCTCTCAATGGGTACCACCAGCAGCCGCATCTTCTGTCCCACTGTCCGAATTTAGCAGGCAAATTTTTGTCCTCCCACAATCTGCCGAGCACTTAATAAAAGCTCTTAAACTCTACAGTTCTTAACATAACCTCTTGAATTTTAAGCTATATATTTAAGACTATGTCATTAAGGTATCCTGAAAATTTAAGAACGATCGCTTCATCAAAGCGGAAGTTACATGCACCAAAAGTTGCTGAAAACAAGCCAAAAAAAAACTAGATTAAGAATGGATTATATCAACGGGCTGCTAAATTATAAGCTCGATACACTACCCTTTTTATTTTTACTGTACATATTCTAAAATGCATTCTGAACTCATACTGAAATTTCAACCCAATCGGTTGATAAACACCAAAGTTATTCATAATAGAAATTCACATATGGGGAGGACCGACTTTTGCGATTTGGATGGGATTGAACGGTGGATCGGTGGATAGCGCACTATCCCGCCCAACCAGAAGAGCGAGTTCGAGTCCCGCTCATGTCAATAGGCACGAACCTCCAAGATAACCCTATTTGCAACGTAGGACTTGAAATCCATCCATGTAAAAAAATTTCTTTAGTGAAGAAAGCTGAAATAAAGAATAAATAGTGCTTCAGAATTTGACCCCATAGGGCTGTTATGGGCAGATAATAATAATAATGGCATTGAACGACTGGAATACGGATATCTTTTAGTCGAACTCATTCGATTAGAACTTTCCTTCACATCCTTTCACATACTTCTATGGGTCTTTATGCTCCGATCTTTCTGAAATTTTCAGCATTGCTTTATGATATAGTACCCACTATATACATCTGCATGCAAATAATAATGTTTGCTCAAGTCTGCACTTACAGGGTATTAGCTAGTCCCATTAAATCGCAAGCTAACGCATTCTTAAGCTGCTGCTTCTCTTGTTTTGATACCCTAACACTGGGTATTATTATAATTATGTCACGAATTGTTGAACACATTAATCAAGCTATTAACAAATCAAATAGCATATTTCAGAGAGACTTATAGACCTTTCGACACCTCAGACAAACAATGCGACGGGAGACTAGCTACAAGGACAGTTTTAAGAGGGGGAAATCTTTTCTAACCTGAAAATTTGAGCTGAAATTGGTTGACAAAAGTGTGTTAAAAATTAGCCGGCTGACATCATAAAATTTATAGTTTTTTGCAATATTTTAGAAAATTGCTAAATCTGCCCATTGTCAGGGCCCCTAAAAAACAAAAGAATATTATTTCCTCATAGAGCTCTTTTCATTATCTGCGGCCAGATGATCTGCGTATTCTTTGTCTAAAATTTCGTGTTTCTTTTTTGGCACCTATGTCTGAACAACTTAATGATGAACATCGGCAGGTACCCCCCGGGTCCATAAAGTATCGCCCACCCAAAACTGAAATATTCTTAATTGCGCCCCTCGGGGCAAAATGTTGTTTTCGCATAACTCTCGTAGCTCCAAAAAAAGTGTTGGGTAGAGTTGAAGTTGAAGTTGTATTTGTATGTCATGATGTAAGCCGACTAATTTGTCTTCACCTTTTATTCATCAGGTTCGTCCGGTTGGGTGTCTGGTCTGGGTCCGGTCTATGGATGGATTCGTCTCGAAAAACCTTGCACAATTTTTGTATTTCTGTTTTTGACCCGCAATTTTGGCATTCAATCATTGCCAAGTCATTCGTCGTATTCATTCATACATTCATCTTTTAGACATTCAATCATCGTACTTCCCAGTCCCCCCCTATCACCCCACACCCCTTTGGTATAATATACCCCACCTACCGCACACTCAGTGGGTACATATATGACATTTCGTATCGTCTTTCATAAAGTTCAATGGGCTTATCACGCATTACGACGAACTGCAACACGACAGCAATTAGCCATAATCATATTGATAGATCGAATAGTTGATACCCTATAATTGTCTAAGGAATATGCTTGCTTGGGGCCTCGGTGGACCAGTAGATAGCGCACTGTCCCGCCAAACAAGAGGTGCGAGTTCAAGTGCCGCTCATGTCAATAGGCATGGTCTTCCTGGATTAAATGAAGAAAAATAGTGCTTCAGGCTTTGGCCCGATAGGGTTAATATGGCCATATATACAATATGCTTGCATATACATTTACTTATAGAGCTGTATTTAAAGCTATATTTGTTTGGGAATCAACGGATTTCATGGCATGTTAACTGTGCTTGAAACACTCCAAATTTTAAACGCATGCACTCGACTCACAGATACCCTATAAATGGCTACAAGCATGCCTAAATATCTTAAAGTGATTTACAAACTACTTATATTTTAGCTTGAAGTCAACTTCTAAAGGCATTTGAAATTGATAAATAGATACCCTATGTATAGATACCCTGTATCTAGGTATATGCAAAAGCCAAAGCGAATAAATATAAATACTCTACTACAATTTTAATACTTATTTGATTTGTACCAATTATGAACTGAAATTTTGCCTCAAATAAGTTCTGCTTGACTAACAGATACCCTGTAGTTGCATAACAAGTCAGTTTAAGAAACTTCATTCGAGGAATGCGCAATAACATTTTGTTGATAGAACATTTATAAAAGTCTAAGCTCGACTTGAAAATACCCTGTAGATAACGACTATTGTTGCTGAACAAGAAGATATATACTTTGGTGGGTCTGTTAATCCCACTCCTGCCTGTGATATACCTTTTATCACACACTTCATAGCAATTTTCATTTAGAATCAGAGTATATATACAGCTATAGTCGACTAGCAGATGGCTAATAAACATATATATATATAAGTTATACATATATATTTATGATTTTGAAAAATCCATTAGTTTCGCCTGTTTTATATCATTTCGCAGCTCATTTCGTGGCGCTCTATAAAAACTTGCTAAACAAATTGATGGATTGAGGTGTTGTGGCATATGAAGATCGCCTGATGGCTTGTATATGGTTTGCTGCGGCCATAAATTACAGGGTATTAGAAAGGCGAAAATGTGTCGATGTGATGACTAAACGTTATTAAATGTAATGAAATTTAGTTACGCCTCGATGTCGCTTTGTTACCCCTGACCCAGTAACAAGTTTGTAATAGGAACAAGCACGGACAGACGGAGAGTCGGAGAGACTCACACGATTATGAATCTATTCAAAAAACACTCACAAATGTATTCACATAACTCATAAATATGCTTTTGATTAGTGCCGCCAGCCACCGCCAGCCGCCCGCATCGGAGTCGATTTTGTTAATAAGCAACAATCGCGGCGACTCTCAGCCAGACGCCCGCGTGCCACGCCCACATTCTATAGAGTAGGCTTAAATGTTGTTGTTAATTTGACAATTGCTAGGTAGAACGATCTATCTATATATATATACACACACACTAGATATATAGCTAAATAGCAGGCAATTTCAAGTTGGGAAAACTCATAATTTTCAGAACAGAACTGAAATCAGATGGCGCCTCGCTGGGTTATTATAATAATTTGTGTCAAGTTCTTTTATTTCTGGTTTTTCTGGCAATTAAGTGTAAGATTAATGCTATAGTCTATAGATTCTAGCGCATAAATTTCTATAATAAAGTCTTTTGGACAAATTGTCTGTCTATGTTATATTTCTGAAAATTTTTACTGTCAATTTGGTACAGTCCCTTTGCATATAGACTGTAGATTCAATCTTGAAAACTTATTATAAATTACTCCTATGTTATTTTTTTAAAAGAACTAACTCCATTCACTCCAGTTCCCTCGGTTAGAGCAGCTAATCTATGGAGTTTTAAGAACTAATACAAAAATAATGTGATTTCTGAAGAAATCAAGTGAATTGAGATGGATTGAATACTCCCTGTATTCAGCCTTCAACCTACCCAAAAGACATTATTTCCTGAACTTTTTAGCTGTGTGTGAAAGTATCTGAAGTTCCCGAAATGTCTTTCAAATGCAATGGAAAACCATAGATGTAACATGTAGGAAGTATTCAAATTCTTGAAATTTACGGAAATTCCTAGTCCTACAAAAAGTCCCTAAAGATTCTGGATATGGAACGATTCATAGTTTTAAAACTCCTAGTCCTATGGAAAGCACTGGATATGGAAGAATGCTGGAAGCTCCGTCAATGAGATGGAAGAGAAACGAATTGTATATTTATTTTCTCAAATAATTATTTTCCCAATATTTTAGATTCATTCAAAAGTCTTGTTTCGAAATCAAAATTAATGCGGAAATTGTACAAAAACAAATTCGAAATGATATATTTAGTGAAAATTTTGAAGACTCCAATTTTTGACTAGAAACTCTGCAAGAATAAGAATGAAAAGATTTCAGACTCCAAAACATTGCATACATTTTGGAAGAAAATGGCATACAGAACGTATAGAAAACGATTAGCAAAATCGCTATTCTATTCTTATCGAAGTCAAGTTCTTAAAATTTGGATCTGCAAATTGGGTTTTTGGGGTATTTAGAAGTAAAATCAATCAGATGTGACACATAAAGCAAAATATGCAAAATTTGATGGATTTTCGAAAGAGTTTGCCAAAAAGATCAGATCATAGCAATGCCCCGAAAACATAAAGTACAAAGAAAGTGATGTCAAATCACGGCTTGCACACGATCATTGTCGGGTTTGAAGAGGTTTGAAAAAAAAGAAGAGTATAAAAACAATAACAACAAAAATGCGATAAACAGATGTCATTTCACTTGGTTGAAGTGAAACTTTGGAGTCTTGGGGTTTGGGGTTTGGGGTCTGGGGTTTTCGGGGGCATTGTCATTTGGGCATTGTGATGGAGCGAGCGCGTCTCAAATGAATCCATTTTCACCCACAGCCCACATATTATGAGCATCCGTCAAGCTGGGGCAATGCCAACCCATTGAGCCGAGCAATTAATAAACAAATAAAATACAAGAAGAGGAAAGTAGGGGGAGTGTTGTTGTTGTAGGTAGGGGGACAGCGGGATAGGAGGGGAGTAGGGGAGTAGGGGGATTCGGAAATGGCAACAAGACAATGCGGGTTCCATGACCACAACACGCCCCCGAGGGCAAAAGCTGGCAAATTGCGTGCGCGAACAACTAAATTTACAATGTGCTTGGGAATCCGCCGGATGATCATGATGATGATGATGATGTTGATCACAACTGGCAGCTCTCATCTCGGATCACAGATCTCGGATCTCGGATCTCAGTTTAAACACGCAGATAAACACGGAGGCTGCCCCCAGCCGGCAGTCCTCACCCCGAACCAACCCGTACTGCCCGACTGCCTCTGGGAAGCCAAAGCAAACGCGTCGCGTCTGCGCAATTAATTGAAACAACAACAACACCAACAACACCAATAACAACAACAACAACAACAGCTAACGTGGCAACATAAAGTGGCAGCTGCCACAAAAACAGCAGCCCTCAAAATCGAAAGCGGGGGCTGTCTTCTCTCCCAAAGATTTAATGAAAACAAGTCCCAACCGAACCCAGCCGAACCCAAGCCAAATGATCAACGTGCGGTGAGGGGGGCAGGCTATGGCAAAAGGGGCAAGGAAATCCAGCCATATGTTGGAAAATTTCGAACATAAATCTAAATTTCATTAACATAAATTATGAAAATTCTGAAAATATCAAAAAATATGTTGAATTCTTCTCAAGAACTATGAAAATACCAGAGTGAAAATTGCATCTAGTGTAATGATATGGGTATTCCCATTGATATTTAAAAAATATTAAAAAAAATGTTAGAAATTTCTGAAAGAAAACTTGTAGCTAAATTTCACCAAAATTTGAAAGCAAAAATTTAGGAAATTTCTATCTAAATTTCACCAAATTTTAAAACACAGCGATGAATTTAAGGTGCATATAAAATATAATATAGGTGTCTGATCCTATTGAAAGTTGGTAGAATGAGAGGTATTAATAATTATTAGTATTACATGGCCATAACAACTCTATCGGGTCCAATACTGAAGCACCATTTGTTTTTTTATCTGCTTCCTTCACTGAAGAACTTTTTTAATGTGGGTGGATTTCAAGTCCTACGGCACAACCTAGTTTTTCTAGGAGGGTCATGCCTATCGACATGAGCGGGACTCGATTTCACACTTCTTATTTTGTGGGGCAGTGCGCTATCCACTGGTCAACTAAGGCACCCAATTAAAGAGGTATTAAAGATATATCAAAACAACTTGAAAATTTTGGAAAATTTCTTCAGAGGGAAACATAAACAGCTCGAAAATGTGTTCTGAAGTTTTTAGGATTGGTTGATGATATCATCATAAATATATGTTTTGCAATTCGAACTATTATGATAAAGATTGTAGAAATCATAAGCACTCTCTAATTTGGGGGGACCAAATTAGGATGGAAAAAAATTCTGGATGCCACTTTCTGGCTTTGGGCACCCACATACCAAATTTCACGACTCTTGCATAAAATTTGTGGCTACTGTATGCATTTTGTCACTTGCCGGGACAATGGAGGGGTATATCAAAATTTTGGGAAATTCCATTCTGCAGTTTCCAATTATGAACCTATATATAAAGTTCAAAGTTATGACCAGTTTATCGAAAAACGAACTTATCGATTATCGGGATAAGGGGGCGTGGTATCATCGAAATCTCAGAACTTCATATGTGTATTGTATACACGGATCTACAGGCCATCTTATAATCTCGAAAATCAATGCGTTCACAAGGACGGACCGACGGACATGGCTAAATCGAGTCCGCTATTGATCCTGATCAAGAATATATATGCTTTATGGTCTGCCGCGCCTCCTTCTGCCTGTTACATACATTTGCACAAACTTATTATACCCTTCATACAAATTTTTAATTGGGATCAGGGCATAAAAATTTAATGGAAGTCTTTAAAAAATTATGAAGAAAAAAATTTGGGCATCAATTTAGATTTGAATAAATTTATGGTTATTAAATGTGAAAAAACAAGAGTTAAGAAACTCTATTATTAAAATTTAGGATGAAAAGTTACGAAACTTCATAGACTTTGTTTTGACAAACAAGATTCAAAATATTCGTATAAAAATTGATACCGATTGGAAACCAAGTTAATACTGTGGAAAATCAATCAAATATAATTTCCACCTGGGACTAATCAAAACTAGATCTATGATAGAGTCTATAGCTCATTTACCCCCCTCGAAGACCAATATACGCCGAAAAGAAGGCGCTGGCAACGGACGGACGGACTCCCTTGAGCAATCACTTGACATGAAAACACTTATCGATGGTCATCAATTCCCACAACAGACAAATATAGGAAACACAACTTGGTCTCTCCGTCCGTCTGTCTGTCCGTCCGTCCGTCTGTCTGTCCGTCCGTCTGTCCATGTGCCATGCAAATGGGTGAAAATGTCGTTGCTGCTGACGTCGTCGACGCGTCGATTCAGTTGTCCATTTTCTATGCCTGAGGAGCTGTCGATCGTTGGTTGGATGGATCGATGGATCGATGGATCGATGGATCGACGGATGGATCGATCGATCGTGCAGCCGATATTAATAAATATTGAAATATGGCTAGAAAAGCTGATGGAGCTGACGATTAATGACGAACGACGGCGACGACGACGACGACGACGACGATTGGGCAATCGTTTAGATCGTTCAGATTGTTGGGATCGTTTCGGATAGCTAAAATCAAAACATTGGATCGTTCAAAACGATGCCCAATTTAGAATTTGATATTTATGCTGTTTACATATTTCGGGGACTCAACTTGAATGACAATTAAAGCGATTTATGAACGAAATCGAAATCGAAAACAGCAATGTGAATTATGAGACATCTATATGAAAAATTGTATCAAAATTATGCGTCACACTTTCGGCTGACTCTTAAGAAAAATGATGTTTTTGGTTTTTTGGCAAAGTGCCCATAAAACGAAACAAATTCTTGACCTACGACATGGGAACAGCAAACAGAGCAGAATGATATATATACTATATATAAGCTCTATGACGAAACATAAATTTTTGTTGATATTTATATATCAGAGATCTGCAGAAAACCAACTGAAATCACTTCATGATTCATGCGACACTTTCCCAGAAGCAAATGATTAGTCTGGAGGCGTCTATCTGTCCGACAGTTGGACTGACAGACAGACATATATAGTCATGAGTGTATAGTTGTGACATATTTGTAGGCGCCGCGTAATATTTGATAAGACACAATTTTGACGTAAATCCCGTGTAAGACACTCATAATGCATGATAACGCACGGAGGGTCTAAGAATCATCCGCAAATAGGTAAAAATGTATATAATTAGCTCTATACAATGAGTGCCTAGGGGCAATGTTAGCTGATAATCAGTACTAATGATAATGGGGGAGTCTTTCATGAACAAATCTATGATCTTCATGGGGATTTTGGGGCGTTTTGCAAGCTAGTTAGAAGAACTGACACTGTTCCTCTAAACCCCCAAAATTTTTCTTCAACAATTTTTCAATACATTTAAGAAACTTTATATATAAAATATATATGTATAAATTGAGCTAAAAACTTACCGTTTTAGTATTGATTTCAATCTGTGGTTGGAAATCTAGAAACTATAGCGCTACCTGCAAAAAAAAGAGATGAAATACATTACATATTTGGAAAACCTATTGAACTATCTACATCCAAATTCTCTATATCATCAATGAAAAGAATTTCCCCTCCTGAAATTTATTGGGAATTTTAGAGCTCGATTTTAAGCCAAATTTTGTAGCTAAAAAGTCCAAAACATATCCTTATTATGTGGCTTCTTCTATATATTATTTATATTTCAAAGCAAATTATAAACTAAAACTTCCTAGATTATAAAACTAATAGTTAATGCTCAAAAAACTCAAAAAAAATACTAAAAATATTATCAACGTTTATGAATCGATCAATTTTAAAAATCCTCCCATAAAATTTCGACCTAAAAGCAGTTCCTAAAGATGCTTTAGGTTAATATAATTTGCTCAAATAATGCAGATTTATTTGTAGTTTAAATAAGTAAGGTTAGCTAAGAAAGGTAGTCAAAATTCAGGAAAAAATCTTAATCGCAGTAAAAATTTTCACAGAGTAAATTTATTTTTATTATAGCACGTGCCAGACTCGAGTCTTTTGTCTATTTTGATTGAAATATCAAACCGCACTCAACGTAACTCAATTGATTTATTATCGGAAAATTGTTATCTTTAAGAAAAACAGGTAAGAAAGCTTTTGACGGGAGAGAGTTAGACTAAGACATACCCTGTATATAGGCAAGAAAATCAAATCTGATATAACTGCCAAAGTTGTTAAGCGATTGTAATGAAATTTTGAATAAAGTTTTAAGACTTTTAATAACATAAGTATTCCCAATATCAAGGTGAATTTTTACCAATTGCACTTGTAGTCTATTTAGTTCTTTTACACGGGAGAAAGGCGTGTGATCAAAAATTTTTAAATGACTTATGCTGGATAATGTTTATATGCAGCATGGTACTGAATTTGCTGATTCTAACTACAGCGCTTTAGAGTGGATTTTAATTGAATTACAGCTGAGCATAGACCATTCTTCAAAATTCAAAACAAACTTCAGCTACATTGGGTATATATGCAGCTAGGTACCAAATTTCATATCTTTAGCTCCTATAGATCCTGAAATCTAGGTGTTTAAATAGACAGACCGAAGACTGTTGTTACTTTATGGGTTTGCAGCTGCCGTTTTGAGCCTGTTAGAACCACTTTCTATTGGTTATTGTTCTTATATGGCAATAACAACCCTATTGGGTCACAGCCTGTAGCACTATTTGTCTTTATTTTTGCTTCTTTGACGGAAGAACGTATTTTACGTGGGTAAATTCTACGCCACAACCTGAGCGTGACTCGAACTTGCACCTTTTGTTTGGTGGGACAGTGCGGGAATGCGCTATCCACTGGTCCACCGAGGCCCCCTATAGACCGTTATACAAAATTTAAAATGACCATAAGCTGCATAGGGTATATGTGCATCTAGGTACCAAATTTCAGCTACGGATCTTTTATAGATCCAGAGATCGAGGCGCTTAAAAAGACAGACAGAAGACTGTCGTTGCTTTGTGGGTTTGCAGCTGCCTTTTGTGGGTGTGCGACTCGAACTTGCACCTCTTCTTTGGCGGGACATTGCGCTATCCACTGGTCCGCTGATCCACCCAATAGAGCGTTATCCATTTAAAATAACCATAAGCTGCATAGGGTATATGTGCATCCAGGTACCAAATTTCATATGCGTAGCTTTTACAGATCCTGAGATCGAGGCGCTTAAAAAGACAGAGAGAAGGGGTTTCCAGCTGCCTTTTTGAGCCTGTTATAGCCATTTTCTGTTGTTTACAGGGTATTCAAATGGCAAAACTCTGGACTGGCGAAGGTATTGTGTGACATCATCAGAAATACGCGCAAGTTGAAAACGGTAAATGGAGTTTTATTTGTTCAATGTCATTGAGTGTTACACACGCACACACACACACACAGATACACACACACAGACACACAGATACACACAGACACACAGATACACACACAGACACACACTTAGATAGATAGAGAGCTGCTCTAAACAAATAAGTCAATAAATAAAGGCGTTAACTTGGTTCGAATGGCCTACGTAAATATGCGTTGAAATGAGGCAAAATAAGGGGGACAGACGGACAGACGGACAGCTAGACAACTATATAGACAGACAGGAAGACGGACAGTTAGACAGTCAGATATATATATATATATATATATACAAATATATATAGATGAATGTTCAGATGGATAGGCGGTTTGGCAGTTTGGCGGACAGTTAAGAGTACAACCGATACAACTCGTCAGCTTTGTGTAGGCTTGTTTGGCAATCACACACACACACACACACACTGGTATATATATATAAATATATAGATATATATTATATATATATATATAGAAAAAAATCAACAAATGTTTGACAAGCGGAAATGGCAAAAAGCACTGCAAACACACGCACTTCAAACCCAAATCGAAGCCAAAAAACTCAATCAAATACGAAAAAAACAGCCAAAACACCAAAAGGAAGTTGTTATAGCATATATAGCATATATACTATATACCATATACCACCATATACTACACTTGTAGTCCTGCCTACCCGAAACTATTAGCCAAAATTTCGTACTTGAACTTGTCTTGCCATTTTATGGCCAAAGACCTTGATTTCATCTCTGCCCCAAAGTTTGTTGATTTTATAAATTCAAAACAAATTATTTCAATTATATCTTTGTTCTTCTATTTTTCTGGTCTGACCAATCCCTAAAACTAAATTTTATAAATTAACGCAAAGCTTTAAGAGCAAATGGTCAACGGAAACGGAACTGAACAACATCAAAATGTCAAAAGTTCACAATATGATGGACTATGAAATACCCTGTGCGTGGGAGACAGACATTGTATGTTACATGAATGATATAAAACATTCATAACATACGTTATATCCTGGCACATTTAGGCAGATGTCTAAACATAGAGGTAACTGGAGGTACACAGATGTAAAATCTAATATGCTCCTTAATGCGTATGGTATAGAAGCACATCTATACCAAATTTTATGTCTCTAACTCTTAAAGATCCTGAGATCGACACTTTTAAACAGACAGGCAGAAGGACTCAAGGCCTGAATCAATTCGATTATTGCCTTTTTCTCTCTATTTGGTTGGATATGTTATTATTATTAACCCACGACCGATTATATAGATATACCAAGAGTAAGTCTGCTTATTATGAAATCGCTTTAAGATTATTTCAGGAAGTTTTGCAAATAAATTCCACAATTCTTACGCGTTTGTTATGAAACTTTCAGGATAGACTAATAAGAAGATATACATAGATATTCTATAGAAGAATTGTAACAATTGTACACCAATTGAGACCTTACAGTATAAATATACCAAAAGTGTTATTTTACGAGTATGATATATCCCACAATTTTGCAAATAACTTTCATATTTCTAAAGCGATGAGAATAAAATATTCAGGATAGGCAAATAACAGTCTTATACATAAGCAAACTGAATTACAAAACAATTGATCAGTTAATTTAAGGTTTATAAAGGAAAGTTCAATGCAAGACTTTCAGACGAAACTGGCTTCAAATGATTGATAAAAAAGATATACCTTATAAAGCCTCTATTCCTTAGAAATATATTACTTATGCACTACTTATCAATGCTACTATGCTATGCCATACTTATTCAATCCATTATGAAACCCTTTATTGGACTTCTGGTACACACAGAACTCCAGGCTGGATTGAAAACTGAGACGTTTGAAAACTACATATTTGGTATTCCGAAAAATTTGATGCTGTTGAAAAATCGGCACTGATTGAACTAAGTCTGACGCCTATCGAAAACAATTTCGAAACTGTTCAAAGAACCAAAAGATTCTCTTCTATAAGAATTATGGAAAATATTTGGGGTCTAGAAACAAATAATTTAAATGAATTCAACTGAGAAAAACAAAAGTCAATAAAATTGCTGTTAAAAAAGTTTCTCGCTTTCTACAGAAAAACAAACAGTAGAAATTTTTTTCGGGTATTGCCTGAGGTTACGTGGAGAAGATTCATTGAGAAAAACCCGAAGAAATTTGTTGTTTGAAGTGGGCAAAGGGAAGTGTGAAACGGACAACTCCCTTGACAAATGATGTCGCTGCAGGGTCTATTTTCAAGAGTTTCTTTGAGTGAAATGTGTGAAAATCCGAGAGGTATATTGTATGGGCCTCTCCAGAACCCAGGTAAAAGCGTCTATGGAATACGGTGGCAAGGTCATTGCCCATGGCGTTTGCACTGCGCCCCTGACCAAGCATTAATTGTTGACCTTTTAGCGGGATCCTTGGTGTGGTGTTGGTTCTATGAGTGTGTGTCGGTGTGTGCGGGTGTGCGGGTGTGTATGGGTGTGTGTGTGTGTCTATGGGTGTATAGGTGTATGTGTCAAATGCCTGCGCATGCGGTCATCAAGGTCACCGCCCGAAATAACAGCTGACATGACTCAATCGACTCTGCATACTCCTGTCAAACACTCACACACTCCCAACACACACACACACACACACACACACACACACACACACACACACACTGTCTCATTGTATAAACAATAAGTTTTACAACTCTCCAAAAGTATGGGAACTCAGAGATTGCGTGCAATAGGATTATGACTCATAAAATTTCCTCCAAAACTGCGAACTCAACACCCATCGAACACCCTCTTAGAGTCCATGGCTCAACCCAAAAACGGTGACTGTGCTTAATCTATTTTTTCTATATCCCAAATATAATACATATGTTTTTCGATTTGGGAATGGGAATGATATCAATATCGAGCTGCCTCATTCTGTAACTATTTTCAAACATCTGTGGAACTATATTCATTATCAGTAAAAATTTTGCCTACGTTTAGAGCTTAACGCTCGAATGGGATCTTATTAGACGTAGAATTAGTCAGAGCAAACTCGATTTGAGGTAGGAAAGCTAAACATAGACTTAAGTCGGATTTACCAAAGAAAATAGTACATCCTACGATATATCTTCTCTTCAATAATCACTGAGAACTATTTGGTAGCTTTACATCTGAGGAAACTTGTACAAATCTTTGCATGAGATATATGGGGGAACCCTAGAGCATCTCCTGTGCCTTATGAAACACAGACAGTAATATCTGAAAGCAACCTTCTTCCTGAACCACCATGTCAATCCCAAACCCTTACAATGTTCTTCAAAAAAGGTTTCTAAGGACGTTAAGAGGCCTAGCCGTCTAACCTTACCTAATCTATAGTTTTTCCACCTAGAGTAAAAATCGATTGAAATAGCTCTACCTCAATCATTCTTATGAGAGAAGTTTCTCCAAATCGGTCTATAAGGACTTTAAGGTCCATGCAAGAGGGCCAATCCGTCTAACCTAACCCATAGTTTTCACCTCGATCAAAAATGAATTGAGAAAGTTTTACCTTAATCATTCTTATCAAGGAGATTCTCTAATAAAGAAACTTATCCACTTCTCAAATCTCAAAATTTTCAACCAAAGTCTTATGCGTCATTTGAAAATTTCAGCACAGAACTGAAAAACAACTCATAGCTTCAATCTATAAAAATATGCAAATTTCACAATGAATGCAAAATGATTCAAGATCTTAAAAATAAACTTAATTATCATGGATCACAAATCGTTGCTAGGAGACCGAAATATGTGCTAGAAAGAGGTTAATTTTATTAGGGAATATCACATAGAATGATAGAGTTGACTACCAAAAAAGAGACAGACTGGCAGACGGCCTTAAGAATTGCTGGACAAACGATGGATACATAGATATATAGGCCATTAATCTGAAGAGATAGACGGATTGTCCACCATATAAAAGCAGACAGATGGACTCTCTATGTAACGGAGAGATCGGGAAGGAACATCTTGTGGATTCGCTATATGATCAAACAGAGGCACTCTGTAGCTCTTATCGGAGCAAGCTGAAGTAATCTTCAACTGGATTGACTCTTTCTCGGAACATATAGATGCACAGATGGAGAAAGCGATGGAATCTCGAGTCTATAGACTCTGAATTGAACAAAGAGATGCGGCCTCCTATAAAGAAAACATATGGAAGCTGCATCTGAACAGAAAGTCGGATATTCTATTTGAGATCCTCCAACTGTAAAGGCAAATGAACTATCTTCTGGAACAGATACATGGACTCTTTTTGAGCAAATAGATGAGATCTCTCTGTAGACTGACACAAGGATTCTCTATGTTATGAAGTAGACGGAATCTCCAGCTGAACAGACAGATTGACTCTTTTTTTACCACAAAGATGGAGACTCTAACAGTTGCAAAATACATATATCTGAACAGACAGATGGACTATCTTTTTGGACAAATGTATGGATTCATTTTCTGAACAGGCAGGGACTCTCTTTTGAGGAAATTTATAGTGCTGTGAAAAGAGGGATATTCTCATCTTGGACTCTCTATATGAACAGACGGATTGATGCTCCTTTTGAGCACACAGATGGAAACTCTCTTCTTCTCCATCTACCAGAGGATTCTCTCTTTTTGAGCAAATAGATGGAATCTATATCTGATCTTACAGACTCTGTATCTGAAATATGTACTTTATTTTAAGCACACTGATGGAATATCGAACTTAAAGAAGTAAATAAACTATCTTCTTGAACAGGTAGACAGATTCGCTCTTTTTGAGCAAATGGATGGAATCTATATCTGATCTGACAAGAGAGTCTGTCAAGATCTGACAGATTTACTGTATTTTGAGCACACTGATGGAATATCGAGCTGTAGACTGTATTTACTCTCTAAATATATGTCCGAGTGTCAGACTGTTTGACTAAGGGGCAGATAGGCTGATTGAATCCTTGAGAGATATATGTATGTAAATTAACTGCCTATAAGGATACAGTTAGATAGTAACTGACATACAGACAGACAGAGGAAGAGTGACTCACAGGTAAATTCAATGACAGCTGGACAAACATTGTCATATGGAGGGTATATCCCTATAGATAATATATTATCTGACAAACATATGCTTAGCATATGAAACTAAGATATCTACTATATATACAGACACATATAGATATTAGCTGCCTAACAGTATAATATACCCAGTTATCATAGTTCCTTTTATTGCTTTTATTGGAAGAATTGTCAAGTTTTTCCCTAGAACATAACTATTTCGACTCAAAAACAGTTGTTGTTTTTATAGTTTCATAGTTGGACTTCTTATCAGAGTTATATATATATATATGGTATATATATATGTATATGTAAAGTAATGTAAATTGTACTAATAACTGTGGTGCGAACAAAGAGAACATTGATTAAAGTCGAGCAAATACAACAACATATGGAAGTTGTAAATATGTATAGACTATAGACTATAGATATATGCTGTATATGTGCATATATAGTATATATGTATATATATATATTTGGTATCATGCACAACATTCCGCAACAGCCTCAAAATCAGGCACAAGCTGTGACAGGCTGTCAGACAACGAGTGTCAGAGGCTGTCAGACAGTCTGACAGGCGGCCAGACAGACAGGCAGGCAGACAGGCGGGCAGACAGGCAGGAGAAGCGATAGCAAATCAGACAGTTTATTGGGTGGCCCCGCCAATGGGGCCTAATGTTTAATAATAACAATCATTTTGGGCACCTTTTCGGGAAAAAAAGCCAAAAAAAACTACGGCAAAGACAATCGAATTGTTCGCGTTTGGCATTTGTTTTGGCTCCAAACGACACGCAAATCGATGGTTGCCACCCTATCAAATGGCAACAACAACAACAACAGCAAATCGGGGAAATATATATATATATATATATATATATATATATATAATATTACGTTAAATTCTGCGCTGGCTTTTGGGCTGCACGCGACGCCGCGAAAAAAAAACACAACACGAAACACCAAAAAAAAAGAAAATTGTTTAAGGAAATTCGTTGTTATAAACGTTAAATGTGCTAGGAAAAAAGCCAAAAAAAAAAGGCCAAAAAACACAACACACACACAAACAAACACACAGCAACGGCAACGTCTGCGTCAGCGTCGGCGTCAACGTCGACGTCGACGTCGCTGGCAACACGCGTCCCGTGCAAAAGCCGCTGACAAAACGCGCAAAACTGCGACGCGTCGGCAAAAACGGCGGCCCAGGACGAAGCGAAGCCGCAATCGAGACTGGCCCAAAGGACACGCAGCAGCCAGGACCCCGGCCCGACACGACGACCGCAAGGGTTGGCGCTCGGCAAGCACCTTCGGCTGCTGCTCCTGCCGCTTCGGCTGCCTCTTCAGCTTCAGCTTCCGCGCAAGTCCTGCGATGCCAGGCGAAAACTACGCACAAATAGTGCGCCGGGGCACAGTGGAACAAATGCAGCAAAACTTACGTAAAAGTTTATTATTATTAGATGACCATAACAACCCCATTGAGTCAAAGCCCAAAGCAGTATTTGTCTTTTTTTCTGCTTCGTTCACTAAAGATCTTTTTATTACGTGAGTGGATTTCAAATCTTACGCCACAGCCTAGTTTTTCTAGGAGGGTCATGCCTATAGCGACATGAGCGGGACTCGAACTTGCACCTCTTGTTTGGCGTGCCAGTGCGCTAACCACTAGTCCACCAAGGTCCCACTCAAAAGTTTACCTTTATAGAGTCGAACTTCCCTATAATGAATCTTGACGGGACCAGAAAATCAACTCATTATATAGAAACTTCATTATACAGAAATTATATTTCTATACAATGAAATTGGAATGAAAAAGTAGTGTGTTTGAAATCGGGTGAGTTTCATTGTTCACTATAGAGAAGTTCGACTGTATATAAATCTTTTATTACTCATTAAAACCAATTAGAGACCTTTGATAAACCTATGTTGAGTCAAAATTTCAACTAAACTCCTTATTTATTAATAAATTTCTTATTATATCGCTTGGGATTCTTATTTGTGGTGAGTTTCGTCATAAACTCTAAATACTAGCAGAAAAATCTAGTGAGAAATCATATTTTTTTCAAAAGGATTATATTCGTAGAAGTTTGTAATGCTTAGAAGAAAACAACGCACTGTCCCGCTAAACAAGAGGTGCGAGTTCGAGTCCCGCTCATGTCGATATTCATGACCCTCCTAGAAAAACTAGGTTAAAATCCCCCCACGTAAAAAATATTCTTCAGTGCAAGAAGCAGAAATATAATGCTTAAAGCTTTGACCCGATGGGGTTGTTATGGCCATATAATTAATAAAATTAAAGGAAACAACGTAGAACCACAAAATTTGCCTCTAGAAAAGTGAAAAGCACCGGTTTCCGGATGAATCCTAGATGAAGACCGACTTTTTATAATCATTTAGTACTTTTCGTACTATAGTCTTTGTACAGAAGTTTGTAATGCATAGAAACCAAGAAACCAACATAAACCCCCAAAAATTATGTCTAGAAGGCTGCAAATTAGTCCCACAATTCGTAAGCCATCGTAATGAGACTCAGTTCAAGGACTTCTTTTGTTCAACCCAATCAGAAATCTATATCATAAAACTACCATAAAACCCAAAATTGCTTTTGACCATATTACCCATGTTTCCATATACCATGCTATACAATTCAATATTCACACACATTTAAGATTTCATATTATCTATTTAACCTTCAAATTGCATATGGATCGAACAACTATATCATTTAGCTGCAATATTGCCCAAAGTCGATTTGGCTCATATGACCCATGTTTTTGAACTTATTGGATTCAACGATTCACACCCAATTCTTTATTATGTATTGATCCATCAAATTTGGAAAGGTTCAGACAACTATATCATATAGCTGTCATAAATCCAAAATTCGGATTTGCTCATATTACTCAGGTTTTCTATGCTATCGGCTTGAAAATTGACACTTACTTAAGATTATCTATTATATATTGCTACACCAAATTGCATAAGGATCATACCACTATATAATATAGCTGCAATGACAATCGTTGTTTAAATTTTTGCAGTCTTTTAGTGAGCAGACCTCCCCGAGCGAGCTCTGATAATTATCGAACTTCTTAAAGAAGATATCCATCTACGGTTTTTCTTCCTATACTCCACATTTTCTGTACATTATTTTATTTACTTCCTCCACATTGCTGGGAAATTATAATCTCATTTCTTATGCTAAAAACTCTGCTTAATGAGCAAAAAGCAACACATTCCAATAACAGTATAACTTTTATTGTACTTTTCCAACTTTTCCACTCGTAATGTCACCTCTTATAAGGCCTGAATATAATATGACTAGCTAAAGTCATGGAATTTGTTGGATTTTCTGCAAACAAATTTTAAATGAAAGTAGTCAAGATCGCAGTTTTAGTTTATCTTCCTAGCGATTTGCTGGAATTCTACTGATCGATCTAGGGAAATAGAGCGATCGTATATAGTATTATATATTGAAATATTGTATGGAAGAATAGAATTTAGAAACAATAATACTTTTCAAAATAAAACTTGGTTTTTCTCACATAATCTTACACATTTTTTAGAATTAGAATTCTGATGAAAGATAATTAAGTATTATAATAAAAAAAAAAATATTGTATCGTGCGCCGTAAATATAATAATTTTTGTTTAGTGCAAAATTTTAGGAGGGTTCGGAACTTTGAAACCCTAAAAATCGGAAAAATAACGCTTGGAAAAGCTTGTGAAATTTTGAAAATGTTATGTTTATGTTTAGTACAAAATATCAGGCGGAAACGGAACTTTGAAACCCTCAAAATCTGTAAATCGTGGAAAAAATAACGCTCGGAAAAGCTTGCGAAATTTTGAAAATGATATGTTTATGTTTAGTGCAAAATTTCAGGTGGGTTCGGAATTTGGAAACCTGAAAATTTATAGATCAAGGGAAAAATAAGGAAAAGTGTGTGAAATTTTGGAAATGTTATGTTTATGTTTAGTGCTAAATTTCAGGCGGATTCGAAACTTTGAACCCTCAAAATCTGTAAATCACGGGAAAAAAATAATTTTGGAATGACGTTTTGCAGATTTGCGCAAGTTTCGCGCATTCTGGCCCCACTGTGCCCTGCGCTTTCTGCACTTCTGGAATATTAATGTAATCTGCATTGTTGTTGTTTTGGGAAATAGTTGGAATGGCCCAGGAGAGGGGGGAGGGTAGCGGGGTGGCTGTACGGCCGGGGAGGGTAGGTGGCAATGGGTGGCGGGGGGAGGAGCAGCAGGGCGCATGCGTTGGCAAATGGCATAAAACATATGCAGAACGAAAGAAACGCAAGAGGAAGAGAGAGAGAGAGAGAGAGGGGGAGATAGAGGGGGAAAGAGGGGGGGGGAGTGTGTGTGTGTTTTATGGGTCTGTAAGCGGGCCCCGCACACCCGTCCGCCCGCAGCCCTTTGGCTCTTATCAGTTGCATTCGTTCCGTTAGAAATGAAAATTTTAACGGAATTAACACAGCAGCCATGATGGAATCAGATTGAAATATATATATATATATACACTCTCCAGCACTCTCTCTCTCTCCCGACTCTTTCTCTCCTCTCTCTCCGGGGAGAGAGTCCTCCCGGGCGTCTCTCCGAACTGCGTCCAACAGGCACAAACAGCTGTCGATTGTTTGTTGACACAACAGTTGCAGCGGCGCAGCGGGGTTCGGGAGGGGTGGCGGTAGGGCCCGGGTTCTGGGATTATTTGGGGTTGTCTCGTTTTCGGTTTTGGGTTCTCAAAATCCCTCTCCCAGTCCCTCTCCCATTCCCAGTCCCCGGTTTGTTTATGTTTCTTTTTGCGTCTTATCACACTTATCGCTATCCTGGCTCATCTCTTGTTATCCTTTCGGCAGTTCCATTTGATTATTTTGATCGGATTTGCCCTTTGTTGTCTCTAGTTTTAATTAGGCCCCAGACACTAGTACACCCTTTCCCCCCAAAGACACCCGCATACCCTGTAATCACTTCCTGCCGCACAGTGTGTCGCATAGCCATAAAAACTTGTTGACACCACACAATTTGTTGGCCCCTTTTTTTTGGCATTTTGGCAAAAATTTATTAAAAACAATCCGAAATTTCTCAATTTCTGGGAAAATTTTGCATAAAGCTAAAAGAAAACCGGAAAAAAGCCGAAAGAAAACTCAGCTTTTGGCGCATCGGCGCAATAAATGCACTTGCTTTACTTTTGCTATATTTTAGGGTCCTCAAATCAGACTTATTCTATGAATTATTTCATAACTTTTTTATAGATATGGCTGAAAATTTGGGTAAATCACCTAAATAGTTGTTCTAACCCATTTTAAAGGTTTGTATTACCAAATCCAGGTGGAAAATCTTTCAGATCTCTTTAGAACCATATATAGATTTTTAGGCGGTTCGATAGAGCAGTAGAGCGGTAGAGCAGTCGTGTGTTCAAGCCCCACTCATGTCGAACTCATGGCCTGTCACAGCTTGAAGGCCTAATTTACCATCTTCCATATGTAATTTATATTTGAATTCTAACTAAGGACACCTTATTGGATTCAAAAATCATGACCAGAATGGTATAACCAGTTAAAATCGGGTTAGTTTTGGCTGAGTTATAATGGATTGAAATATGCCTCCATAGGAACTTTTCACTTTACATGTTCAAATTTTAGTCGATTTCAGACTAATGAAAATCATCTGGCAAATAAGTTTTTATGCTAATTTCGATCACAGAAATGAAAAAGAGTAAAATTATTAACTTTTTTAATTTCAACATTTTTTCAAAACACAGGGGGGACCCTTACTTAAGAATCCAAAATATATAAAAAAAAATTATTTCCGCAAATTGACGAAAGTTTGAATAAAGATCGAGTTGGACTCAAAAATCATGAACAAAATGGTATAAAAAGTCAAAATCGGATCAGTTTTGGCTGAGTTATGATGGATTGAAATATGCCTCCATAGGAACTTATCGCTTTACTTGTTAAAATTTTACTCGATTTCATGCCGATTTTTGGGTCAAAAATGAAATTGATCTGGAGAAGTTTTAAAACACTTTTTTAAGCTAATTTTGATCACAGAATTTGAAAAAAGTGTAAATTTTGAGTTTTTAAATTTCGAAATTTTTTGAAAACACAGGGGGGACCCTTACTTCAAAATCCAAAAAATATCAAAAAAGTTTGTTTCCGCAAATTTAATAGAATTTGAATGAGGAACGAGTTGGACTCAAAAATCATGAATAAAATGGTACAAAAAGTCAAAATCAGTGCATTTTTGACCGAGATATGAGTTTTTAAAATATGCCCCATGGGACAAATTGCATCTTTAAGTTTTAGACGATTTCGGGCCGATTTTATATCACATTTTCTTTATGGATTACCCTCTATACAAATGTCAAATATATTGCTAATGCTCGACTTTGATAAGCAAAGAATTTTCGCTTTATTTATTTTGATATCATGGGTCAAACATTGTTCGAAGACCAAAAAGTATCACTAGGGTTTCTGTTCTGTTTAAAATGAAGTGAAAATCAAAAAGCAGATAGACGCAGCTAGATAAAGCCCAAATAATGTCAAACTTTGGATATAAGGAAGTGTTTTCCGAAAAGATATCAATTGGAAGAAACATGTAGAAACATAAGCAAAAGCGATCTACGTAATCTCAACAAGTGCGTTCAGAGGGTACTTTGGTCTCTCCGCCCCTCTCTTTCGAACACACACACTCTCCCGCTCTGTGGTAAAGCTCGTTGATAAATGGAGCTCGATGGGTGCGCGATGTGCCACGCCGAGTGACCTACAGATAGTGGAGACAAAGGCGGCATATAGAGTACGATTCGATTCTTGACTCTATCTACAACAACACAACTTATTATATATAATGCTGTTAGGGGGGAGGGGGCCTGGGGGCTTCAAAACGTGTGTGCGCGCAGAACAGAAAAACTTTAGTTTTTTGCATAAATATTTTTTGCAGCATATTTTAAGATTATTATGATTATAATGCATATAAAACTATTATGATTAAACATTTTTCGTTGGGTTTTTATCAGAAAGTTTTTGGATTCTTTTGTTTCCAAAATTTTAAAGCTTTGGGATATTGGGAAAAGTTTTGTTTTTGAAACGGTAGAGTTATATATATAATAACCAAATAAATTTTAATTATTATTATTATCATATGGCCATAACAACCCTATCGGGTCACAGCCTGAAGTACTATTTTCCTTTATTTCTGCGTCCTTCACTGAAGAACTTTGTTTTTTACGTGGTGGAATTCAAATCCTACAACACAACCTTGTTTTTCTAGGAGGGTAGAGTTATATATTAAACACCAATGAACCGTTTTGGAAAGTTTTTGGATGAAAATAACGGTTGAGTAATATATAAGTCCAAACATAAACTGTTTTGAAAGTTTTTGAGAAAAAATATTGGTAGATTAATATATAACTTATTTGAGTTTTGAAAGTTTTTGAAAAAATAATGCTGGAGTTGTATATGAAACACAAGTAACCCATTTTGAAAGTTTTTGGTTGAAAATAACGGTAGAGGTTTATAGAACTCTAAAAATAAACCGCTTTGAAAGTTTTTGAAAAAAAAATAATGCTAGAGTTCTATATGAAACACAATAAAACGTTTTGAAAGTTTTTGAAAAAAAATATTGGTAGATTAATATAACACTTATTTGAGTTTTGAAAGTTTTTGAAAAAATAATGGTAAAATTGTATATGAAAGTTTTTGAAAGAAAATAACAGTAGATCTATATTTTGATCACAATTTAGCCGTTTTGAAAGTTTTTGAAAGAAAATAATAGTAGATTTATACAAAACTTATGTGCATTTTGAAAGTTTTTGGATGAAAATAACGGTAGAGTTATATATAAAACTTCAAAAAAAAAACTGCTTTCAAAGTTTTTGAAAGAAAATAACTGTAGACTTATGCAAAAACTATTTGCGTTTTGAAAGTTTTTGAAAAAATATAACGATAGCGTTACAAAAAACAGAAATTTTGAAAACAAAAGCTTTTATGTTTTGGGAACTGGAAGTTTTCCAACTGTTAAACGCACCTTTATAGTTGCTTCGATTTTAACCGTTCGTTGAATGTCAAATTTTTGAAATTTTCAAGAAATTTTTTTGAACTTTTTCACTTTTTATTTTTTGCACAAATTTCCCACGCGCGTAATTTAACAGTAAACCTTAAAGCTCTGGGCTTTTGTTCGATTTTTGCCGAAAATCTTTTTTGCAGTATTTTTTTCTATGCACAATTGGCACAACAACAAAATATTTTCAAAAAAAATGTAAATAAAACGTTAAAAAACGAAAAAGAAGCAAATAAAATCGGTTAATAATGCGCTCAACGTAGCGGCACATGCATCTCTGCACGCGATTGATAAACAACTGAAGTTTTGGCGCGCGTGCAGACGAACGGTGTGACCAGCCGACGCATAGTAAGGAAATGCTGTTAAATTTGGGCAGCGCGCTGGGGGCGAACAGCTGTGCGTTAACAGCAACAGCTGCAGTTAACAGCGCGTGCTCCACACTTAACAGCAGTGCAGCTGTACACATAACATAACAGCTGTGCTGTTAAAATGTGCAACGAAATTTAATTAAATCAAATTTAAGGAAATTTATAGAATAAAATATAGAATAAATGTTATTAAAGCTGAAAAAAATTTTAAAAAATTTGTTATATGGTTCCAAAGCAAAAAAAAAGAAGCTCGCCGCTTCAATTACCCCAGATGGGACTCGAACCCACAATCCCCGGCTTAGGAGGCCGATGCCTTATCCATTAGGCCACTGGGGCTTGGTAAAGGCGCTACCCAAATGGGTTCTTAGGCTACGTCCGGTGCGTGTTAAGAACATTTGGAAACAATAAGAACAACAACAACAACAAGAACTATGGCCAAAACAACTGTTTCAATAGATTTTTGAAACCAAAAAAAATTGAAATAAAAGTTTATACTGACTGTTCAGCGTACGAAACTATAAGGATCTATATATAATAGAGTTGCCAAAGATCCTGGAACAAATTTGTTATAAAATGACACAAAATTTAGTTGCTTGAAAATTGAAGATCATCAAAGGATCAAGGATTTTAGAGATTTTCAGAAAATTTTCCAATAGAGATTCCATCTATGATGGATCACAGCATCAAAAAAAAAACAAAAAGTGGCTATAACAACCCTCTCGGGTCACAGCCTGAAGCACCTTTTTTTTACTTTCTTGCTCACTTCCTTCACTGAAGATCTTGTTTTACGTGGGTGGATTTCAAATTCTACGTCAGATATCACAGGATCATCGCAAATTTTTCATATATGACTGTAGTATTCAATGTACTTTATAGCGCTGAGAGGAACATTGTTATTTGGATAGAAATATCCGATATTTTGCCTGCTCTATTGGTTCTTTAATTCCCATTAGATCCTATGATATAACATTTGTATATCCTGATTCCAATAGATTGTTTATAATATTTATTAACTTATATTTCGGTTCAGCTTTATCCAACTCCAGCTCCTTTTTGGGCGTGGCTAGGAATATCTACAAGTCAGTTGCATTTCAAGATACACGATACAATCGTTAATCGATCAAATGGGCATAACTTTGGAATTCATAGAGCTATTGGCTTCTAAATTGGTATTGGGGATAATAACTATAAACTGCAGCCTGGAATTTCCCAAAATTTTCATACACCCCACCATTTTTCCGGAAAGTCACGAAATCTGCTAATTTGCCTCAATTTTCTTGCTATAGGTTGGAAATTTATTCCTCAAATTACCCTTCATTTCTTCATTGTAATATAATCTTGCGAAAACTAAAAAGGTGACCATAAAATCTACAATTGTCAACAAAATAATTTGTGCTCAGGATCAAATATGTATAGCTATCCCTTTAAGCTATACCAAAAATTTCATAACGATCGGTTCATATACACGGAAGTTATACTATTTAAACTTGCCGAAAATGGTTTCAAATGGCGTTAAATGTTTAGGTAGAGTTACCTTAGTTGTAGGTTTCTATAGATAATGCACAAAATAAAAATTTAAGAGCGATTGGAACATAAACATGGAAGTTATATAATGTAGAATAAATGGACCATGTCAACTAATCATACGAACTTATAGTTCAACAAAGACAACATAAAGGCGACAAATTCGGACATTTTGGTAAGTATATATTCAAATTTTTATGCCCTCTTCCGTTGTAATTTAGAAGATGTAATAACTGCAGCAAATCTCAAATTTTTTAAATTTTAATTCAATATGCATATTCTGTATGGTGTTTTTATCCTACACGGAAAATTTTAGAACAATCAGTTCATAAACCTAGAAGTTATACTCAAAAAAAAAGCGAAGATGCATCTATGCCGAGAGCTTGTACAATTGGGTTCCAGGGTATCATGACGTCGCACTCACTTCACAGCTTTGGTTTTCCAATATCTGTTGTAGACTTTATGCTCTGGGCAGTTAAAGGAAGATAGTTATTTTGATAGAAACACCCGATATTGATCCTGCTCATTAATTCTTAACGTTATATCCCATGATCACATTTTTCTAATATCTGTAGTATTCACTGTTGCTCGATTCTGATAGAAACACCCGATATTGGTTTGACTTATGGACCTTTAATGTTCCAAGGTAAATCATATGAACCTAGAATATTTTTGTTATATATGTAGTACTCCAAGTTCTTTGTAGAACTAAAGCAACACCGATCTCTAGATAGGAATACCCCGCAGTACGGGAAACTGTCCACTCGACAGTCAGTAAAAGATACAATTATCCCAAATAAGTCAAGCCCAATATATCTGGGAGTTATTCTTGATAGGCGTCTCGGGGTGATGGATTATATTGAAAGAAAGACACTCAAGGCTGAGCCCAAAACTGGCGGGTCTACTATGACATAATCCAACCAACTGGACATCTGGCATCCAACGCTGGGCTCACTTTGCCACATAAGTAACCCCAGAATCATCTGAAAATCTAGAAATCAACGCGCTCGGGCTCCTGTCCAGCGACCAAACATAGCCTGATCCACTCACAGTCAACCAATGCCAAAATATCTCGATATGATCCTTGTTAGGGGCCTAAAAGTAGCTGAGTAGAGGATCAGGCAGCTATACTGGTGGATAGGAAGGTAGTCTAAGCCGAAACTTCTAGTCTATAAGCTCATAATCCAGCCCCACATGACATATGACATCCAAATCTGATCCAAAAGCAAAAAACTATTCGCAAAGAATCCTCTCCAGCACCCAATCATACCACGATCCACTCCCAGCCAGCCAAACCCAAAATATCTCAATAGAAAGGCACATCCCGTGGAGTATACGAATCTGAAGAGTAGCTGAATAGAGGATCAGGCAGCTGATCTGGCGGATAGGAAGGTTCTCCAAGTTGAAACTTAGAGCTCATACTTATGGTCTAGTCGGGTTCCTCTCCAGCGTCCAACCATACCAGAACAACGCCACAATCCACTACCAGATTAACATTCCATGCGTCAAACATCGAAAACTGAAAGAACCCCATCCCAATCCGCTAGCGCTCTGAACCATAGCCTCACCAGCAGAAGGCTACAACGTCATCCACCCACTGGATCATGTCATCTTATCCTAGTCCCAACTTTGAAATATTTCAAATTGCCAATCAATAACCCTAAGAATTGCCATTAAAGCACATTTCACGAAGAGTTTCTAAAAATAAAAATGTGCTTATAATTCCCAACTTGCGAATCGCCGGCTGAAAATCTCAGAGGTCTTTGGGTCTTCCTATAAAATTCTCGATTTTCTTTTTTTTACATTTGGAAACAAATAATTTCGCTTGATTTAATTTGTAATATTTAAACGTAACATTTAGTGTACAGATTTTAAGTAAAACTATGATACATTAAACATATATGGATATGGAGAAATAGTTCTTAAAATTTGTTAGATCTCTAGAGACGGGACACCAAAGAGACGAATAAAAATGACAGAGACGGAGACAATGAGAGAGGAAACAAAGCGAGATGGAAATAGCAAAGAGACATATAATTTTCTTTGTTTTGGAATGAGGGGGCGTTACGGATGGGGCGGATGGGTGGGGGGGGGAGCGTGACCCGAACTGTACAGACAAAAAGGATTATAATAAATAATTACTATAATAATACGTTTTACACTTTTATCTAACTAAATTCCTGGGAAATCAGTTGGTTAGCTCCCCGTCCACGTCCTGCCAGAAGGGTTCGGAGAAGGCATCCGATTCGGCGTCCTCGTGGGGCACGGCAGGTGAGGACAGCTCGAGGGCTTCGTTCGAGGTCTCCTCGCAGTCGAGCAGCCACTCGTTGTTGGGCGTGCCGCAGGGCGTGGCCATCGCGTTGTTGCTGCCACTGGGCTGGGCGCTGCTGCTGCTGCCGCTGCCACTGCTGCTGCTCGGTTCGCCTGGTTTGTTGCTCCGTGTGCCCTTGGTCAGAGCATTGACGCCGTCCAAAGCACGCCGGAAAGTGGGTTCCAATCTGGAAGCAAAACAACAAAATACACTATGGGCAACTGTAGGATACGGATACGGGGCCCGGAACTCACCTCAGCGCCATGGTATAGAAATGCAGCGCACCATCCAGATCCTTTTCCGCCGTCAGCAGTTCCGCCAGCATGGCAAAGAGCTTGGGATGCGGAAAATTGGCCACCTGCTTGCGCAGCAGCACGATGGCTTCCTGCGGCGCACCCTCCGACTGGTAGATGCCCGCCATTAGCGCTATGCCCGGCGCATAGTGTTCGTCCAGCTGCAGCGCCTTCTCCACGAATTTCCGTGCACTTTTGCGTGCATCCGGATTGGCGAACTGAAAGAGCGTGCCCGCAAACATGGTATAGCTGCGGGGTGAGGTGCGAAAGTAGCGTACGGCAAGGCAGCATATGGTCTGTGCGTCCATGGCGCGTTTCAGTCGTAAATAGCAGGCGGAGAGTCCTTTGTACACCTCAAAGCGATACGGCGCTATGCCCTGCGCCGTGCGAAACACCTCAATGGCATCCTTATGCCGCCCCAGGCCACCAAAGAGCTTGCCACGCAGCAGCAAAGCCTCCACATTACGCGAATCCAAGGCCAGCGCACGCTCCGTAAAGACCAGAGCACGCTCGTATTTGGAGTTCATAAAGGACAGCTGAGCATGGACGAACCAATGCTGGGCACCATATTCACCCGTATTGCGTATGCGTAGTGGTGTTATGAGCTTCTCCTGCTCCGGCTTCTTCTTGCTGTTCAGCTCGTAGACCACGGAGAGCGGTGCCAGCGCATCCATATTGTACGGATTGATCATGACAGCCATGCCCAGATACTGCTCCGCCTGCACATAGTTGCCATAGTAATATTGGCATTTGCCAATCTTGGTCAGCAGATGCTCGTTCTGCCGGAACACGGTGTTATCGTTGAGCTGCTGGAAGGTCTTGGCTGCCTCCAGGTGCTTGCAGCCAAACATCTGGGCGTGCGCCTTGACCCAGCTGGTCAGCCATTCTATGTGCTTGGGCAGAGCGGCAGCTGGAAGAGGAAGATGGAAGATTAAGTAGAAGGTAGGTGAAGTGTTCCGTAGTGTACTCACCATTGACCACCATGGAGTGCACCTCGCTGCCCTCGGTGCCCAGCTCGATGAGCGCCTCGATGCAGCTCAACGACATGGGACACTCGCGCAGCACATCCTTAAAGGCCATGGCTGTTTCGTTCTTCGTAATGCCACGCCCATGATGATGCAGCAGCTTGGCCAGCAGCATATTGAGACGCGGCGTGCGGCTCTTGACCGCCTGCAGCGTGCTAATGGCCATGTTGTACTCGCCCAGCTCCCGATAGCAGATGGCCACCCGGTAGATCAGCTCCAGCTCCTCGAACTGCGGATAGGCAATCTCCAGCGAGGAGAGCACGCTGCTCTTGAAGCGCTGCATCTTCTTGCGGTCCAATATAACCGATTCCAGCTGGCCACAGGCCACCCGATAGTTGTGCTCCTTGTAGTGGGCGCTGCTCAGGTACAGCATCGTCTGGTACTTCATCTCCACCGTCGCCACATTCCGGTCATTCTGCATCAACGTGCACAACAGGCTGGCCTGTAACAGTGTGTGTGTGTGTGTGTGTGTGTATGTGTGTACACATATATAAATATGTATGTGTGTGTGTGTGGGGGAGTGTTGTGTGTGTGTGTGTGTGTTTGTTATTGCCATTAGTTTCTCATTTATACCCTGTTATTTTGTCATCACACTTACCGTGGGTATAACACACTCGTATAAACCATGATCGTAGAGCTTTTTAACATTAGAAAATAACGCGCTTTCCATGTTGTTTGGTTCTGTTGCCGCCATCGACAACACACAGCCATGCGAAAGGATTGTTGATGTGTTATCGATAAGTGGAGTTTGTCCAATCTAGCATTATCGATAAGTTGGTATATTTTTGTATTTCAAAAAGTTTACTATATGTTTTTTTGTTTATGTTTTTCATTTAATAAATTAAGCATACAATTTAAATGGAAATACACAGCTGTAAAATGTAAACTATAATTTGACAATTTTGTTCAAGCATCGATATGTTTGTATTCAACAAAAGTTCAAAAAAATTGAGACATTAAATTCATTGTTTTTTTATGACATTTTTCGTACTGTTTTCTTATTGAATTTTAGATATTTTTACATTTCATTTAATACTGCAAGCAACGCGCTCAAAGTTATTCAAGCAAGTAAGTTATCGATGCTGATTATATCGATATGGAGTACAACAATACTTTGTAAAACATTTATTTTTGCTCTTCATTAAAAAATTATTGTAATCCAGCATAATGAGAGTTTTTATCATGAAAAATTTATTAAGCAAAAACATATTTTAAAACTTTAATGTACAACTTTTTAAATTGATGGAACTACTCTTGCCGGCACTGGTTCCGATTCAGCTCGATAGGCTTTTTGAGCATTTGGGCTTATATTATACATTAGCTTTTATTTTATGTTATATATATTTTATTTTATAAGCATTTAAGCAAACAATAAAAACGCTTAAAGTATTCAAACATGTATGTTATCGTTGCTTATGTTATCGATATTGTGCACATCGATACTTTTGTATAACACTTATTTACGCTGTTGATCTAAAAGCATTATTTTAAAAATATTCTCATTAAATATGCGTTAAACAGAATATAGTTTTTTTATCCATTGATCGATTCTATCGACTTAAAGCGCTTAAGCGATATACATTGATCTATATATTCATAAAACTTTCAATTTTGGTACTGCTAGAAACACTTTTTACTCATTAGCTTCTATATTATATAAAAATATTATTTAAACAGCAAACGTGCTTAAAGTATTCAAACAAGTAAGCTATTGTTGCTTATGTTATCGATATTGTGCACATCGATACTTTTGTTAATCTTTTGTTTACGCTGCTAATTAATAAACAATTATAATCCAGCTTGACAATTAAATTTAAATTAAATTTTTTAAGAAGTTATGTTTTTGACTTATCGATTTCCTGTGCTCAAGCGATTAACACTAATCTTTATTTATATTCACGGAGCCGGTACTAGTTCCGGTTCAGCCCAATACATGTAATCGCCGGCTCATTTTTCGTAATTTAATGGGCAATAATCCAGTGTTATGGTAATTGCATAGTATATTTTTTGTTGTAAGTAAACAGGTTAAACTAGAGTCGAGATGATATGCACACGGCTGGGTGTTGAGGCGGCCTGCCGATTGCTGTCCCAGCGCACGCATGGCTACCTGCTGCAGCCACAACAACGCCACCGGAACCTGGTCGCCTGTGGACAGCCGAGGGGGTTGTGGGGTGGCTGGTTGGGGGTGGTGCAACAGCCGGGCCGAGGGCTGGCCACGAGCATCACAAAGGACCCGGCGGATGCGGCGGAGATGCCGGCGAAGACGCCGAAGAGCCGCTTGGCCGGTGGGGTGAAGACGCTGCCGCAGGTGGATGAGCCGCTGGAGACGGCGCTGTCGCCGAGCCGGACACGGGCGTTGCGCAAGAAGCGTCTGGCCATCGATGAGCTCTCCGCTCTGGGGTTTCTCAACACACGGGGCTATGCGACGGCTGATGAGTACAATCTGGAGGAGCTGCAGGCGGCGCTGAAGCAACAGAATCTGTATGAAACGAAACGTTTCTTTTCCACGGACAATCTGGGCGTGGAGCAGAATGTGCTCTTTGTCACGGCGAAGTATCAGACGGGCTCGCAGCCCCGTGAGATTTTCTTCTTTCGCGAGGGTTCCGTCGTCTTCTGGAACTGCAACGACATCGAGACGAACAACGTGCTCAACTTCCTGCGCAACTTCGAGCGGGAGTCGTACGTGAGTGCCCTGGTGCACGGCGAGAGCGAGGTCATGCCCTACACCTACATACCCTCGACGGCGGTGGACGTGGAGGGCGACCTGGTGGCGGAGAGCAGCGACTTCAATGTCGCGTCGCGTGCCTTCTTCCAGAACGGCAAGTTCTATGTGACGCCGGACAGCGATAACTTCCTGTACAAGTACACCTTCTCTAATGCCATGGCGCAGTCCATCAAGCTGGGCATGTGGGAGGCCACACTGGACCGCTACATTGACTCCATGGAGTATCTGACGGAAGATCTGAAGCGTGGACGCCGTCTGCGCATCTCGCGCGCCTCCATGTTACGCAAAACGGGCGAACTCTTCGCCCTGCGGCATTCCATCAATCTGTCCTCGGACCTGCTCGACGCCCCCGACTTCTACTGGGACCGGGAGGAGCTCGAGGGATTGTACCTGCAGGTCTGCTCCTATTTCAGCATAACGCGGCGCACCAAGGTGATGAACGAGAAGATCAACCACTGCGTCGAGCTGGCCGAACTGGTGTCCCACAACCTAAACGATGCCCATCACATACGGCTGGAGTGGATGATCATCATCCTCATTATGGTCGAGGTGGGCTTCGAGATCCTGCACTTTCTCGAAGGCGCCTGGCATCAGGGTGACTCCGTGATACCGAAAGCCAATCCGTATCCCATATCCGAAAGCAGTGCCTGAGCCGCATTTTACTATACTATAAATTGTTTTTGAGAATATAATTCACAATTTGTTAATACACTTTATATAAGTTTGCTACGTTCTTTTAATTTACGCTCTTTTCAAATTTGGCGCGCGAGCACAAACTATCGGGTACTTTACTTGACTTATCGATACTTGCGGCCACGCCAGGCTGTGCTGCACAATTAGTTCATTTGGCAGCTGAGTAACTTCAAACGATAGTTTTCACAATTAATCGTTATCGACACAAACAGCTGTGGCAGCGACTTGTGCAACAACATTTAACGTGCCGCTGGGCAGTGGAAGAAAAAATCAAGAAAACTTTCGATAAATAAAACGCAATGCATTTGACATTAGTTAACTTCTTTAAGAAAACCGTGCCCGGCCACATATTCCGCGGCAAGCGGCGCCTGGTCAAGCCGGTGAGCAAACGGGCCATGGACACGTTGACCCGGGAATACGAGCGTCAGGAGCAGATTATGCTCTTGCTGCGACATCCCTATCTCACGGCGGTAGGCTATAGTAACTGTAGGATCTGGGATATATATGCAGCTAACGGTCTTTGGTTTGCAGGAACAATCCTCGGGCCATGCCAAGGAGCTGCAGAAGCGCGAGAAGCTCGTTGCCAAGTGGTCGGCGGAGCAGACCCTGAGCAAGATGAAGCCACATGTGACCATCGAGGAGCGCCTGAGGCAGCTGAAGCTCAAAGAGTCCTGGGACTAACCCAAACACCTAACAAATACGTAAACCGCATTCAAAAAGTTAGAGAATAAATATAAGAGTATTCATAATACATGTCATTTCAGTGTGTTCAAATCGATGGGTTTATGCTCGAGGATTGGAGGATGTTACCTTGGGAGATTAGCCGAGAGGACTCTGTGCTAGAGAGTAGAAAGCTTATAGGATCATATATTCCTTATGTTATCCTATGTTAGCGGCAGTTTCAGCAGTGGTTTTTGGGATATATTTTTACTTATTAGAAAGAAGAATAATACAATATCATCTGGAGAAATATGACAATCTGGTGTAAATCTTGGAGCAGGTATCGCTCGGTAAAGCCCCAGAGGCAAAGTAGCAGCTGTATGTAGAGACGTGTCTATTGATTGTGATCTAATTTTCAATAGGAAACCAAAATAATATCAGTAAAGATTTGACAATAGATCTGGATATCTGATATATCAGTCAAGACTTTTATCTCTGATAGCAGATAACGTATATAAGAGTCTCTATAAACTGGGCGATTGATGATAGAAAACTGGTGCATAGACCAGCATTTCTTCGGCCTCCTCATCTTGAAACTGCAGAAAGATTTTGATCAACTTCTTGAACCCTTCATATATACCTATCCTGCATAATTCCACACCCATTTTCAATAGGTTCTCAGACTGGAAACAGTAGATTATATATTTACAATGGCGACAGCATTTCTTCCATTAACCAACTAAAACCCAGTTTTATGTAGTCTATTTCTTGCCTCTCGCTCAGTTTCGTGTACGATTGCCAAGGTAATCTTACACTTATTGTCTTAAGGAGTGTTATATTAGACAATATGGGGCCTTAGAATTCATCTAGAATATTATGATTATGATTATATGGCCATAACAACCCTTACGGGTCAAAACCTGAAGGTCTATTTTCCTCTATTTCTGCTTCCTTCACTGAAGAACATTTTTATGTCGGTGGATTTCAAATCCTACGCCACAACCTAGTTTTTCTAGGAGGGTCATGCCTATCGACATGAGCGGGACTCGAACCTCATACCTCTTGTTTAGCGGGACAGTGCGTTATCCACTGGACCACCGAGGCCCCAATCTAGAATATGTAGAGTCCAAATATAGCTCCCAGAGAAGTCGTATTTGGTGGAAAAGGAGGAAAGTTTGCGCTTCACTTTTGTAAAGATTGTATTATAGTCTAATATATCGAATTCTTTGTCGGATTATAAGCTCAACTTTCGTAGAATTCTAAACTCATTCTAGTTATTAGAAAGTTGTACGTAAATTATATAGAATCGAGGGTTCTTTGGACAAACAATTCTCTTGCCCTTGGGGGACATTTGTTACTTCAAGGGTTTTATTCAGTTCCCTTGAGTCAATCTATATATTATGATATGGCCATAACAACCTAATCGGATCGTAGCTTGAAGCACTAAATGCCTTTATTTCAGCTTCCTTCACTAGTTTCGATTGCATAGATGGTAGCTTCGTAGGCCCCCAAAATATAGCCCCCGAATAGTCATGAAAATAAAAGATATCTCTTCCCCTCTGCGCCTATCCGTACCTCTCCGTTTTGAGCTATCCTTATAAAGATCAAAAAATACTGCTTGTTCTCAATGTTTCGGACTATTATAGCTGCCATAGAACTAAAATATAATATGAAGAGTGGCTTAAAGCTATAGCTTAGTTGTTTCTGATTGTACAGATTCCTACCTAACTTCAAAACATAATTTCAACTAATTTTTGGAAGATTAAACATAAGTTCAATCGTTCCATTGAAGAATATCTTCAGATCTGAAATTTTGTTCAGCTCAAGAACCGTCAAGATTCGCAAAAATATAATGTTTCATGAAAGGAAATTTGCTTGAACTTAAGATCGTTTTGTCGAGTTCAATCAAAAAACCATCAAAACTTTTGAAAATATTAAACTTCAGCTCAATCGTTACATGAAAAGTCCCTAAGTTTCTTCAGTTCCCAAGTTTCTGTTAGTTCCAGACCCATGGATGATTTTCAAACGTTAGCGCCATCGTTAGATGAAAGAAAACCCGCAGATCTTAAGTTTTATCGGCCCCAAAGTCGGCCCAACTATTCCAACTTGATTTCTGGATGACTCAAAAGTCGAACCTATGTCGTATACCCCCATATTGTAATACAATAAGAAAATGCGCCTTTGTTGTTCGTTTTTATTAATTTGATAAAGTTTTTATATATATATAATATATATATAAGGTATATATATATATGTGTATAATCATGTGAATCATGTTATGTATTATATATTATGTATTATGTACATATGCAGCTTATACATGGGCACAACATGGCATCTCCGGATGGCCATGGGGCATATGTAACCACACCCATCCGCCCATCATTCAGCACAACACGATGTACGACTGATCAATCTACGATGATGTATGGATGATGATGATGTATGCTTGATGTACGGATGTAACGTGGTGTTCTCTTTTCTAGGCGCGCTCAGAACAACTCTGGCAGCTTCGTTTGTTTAGGTTTTTCTTTTCTCTAAACTTCGATTCGAATCGGTTTTAAATATAGAGTTTTTCCATATAATATTATTATTTATAATTATTTCTCGCTTTTCGTGTTATGCACAATTTTTCAGTTACTTTTAGAAAGCGTATTTTTCGAATGATTTTGGTTGAATTTTTGAAAAATTCAAAAACACAGAAGAAAAAGCAGAAAAAAACCGGGATTTTGGGGGAATGGACAGTACAGTTAGCTTAAGTGGGCGTGGCATTGGAGCAGATTACAACAAATTCAAAGAAATTCAAAAAAATACAAAATTTTGATCATATTATATACTAAATTTCAGGAAGTGTATCCCGAGATAGGCGTCGGGGGTGAAGTGTCAGCGGGGGGTGTAGGGGGCGTGGCTGGGCATTAGCTTATCGAGGGGGGCTTCTAAGGGATTGCGCATAACCTCAATAAAACAGTTTATAACAATTCTTTAAATTAACTTTTTAAAAAAATATATATATATCATATATCTATGCCATATATCTCTGTATATATATATATAATCTGTATATATATATATACGCTAATAGTTGCTCCTGCTAGCCATTGAGTTGTTGTTGTTGTTGTTGCTCCTCATCCGCCTTCATCTCAATCCGCGCTGAGCGGCGCCGCGTTTAGCTTTTTGGCGCCGCCGCTGCCACTGCCGCTGCCGGGCGCCGCTGTTGTTGGCGCTGGCAGCGCCACTTCCGTTAGTTCCTCCTCCAGCGCACGTCGTGCCGCCTCCCGTTCATCCTCCAGCTCCACATTGCCATCGCCGGCAGCATGCGTGGGCTCCTCAGCTGCTCCAGCAGCTGCCGGCGTCGTCGCCGCCGTCGCACTGGGCAGCGGCGGCGGCGTGCTCGATAACATGGTCACCGGCGAGGCGCTGGTGGTGGCCGCCGCCGCGCCATCGCCCATGCCACGCTCACGTTCGGCCGCCGCTGCTGCCGTTGCGCTGTGCTCATTGCCGCCTCCGCCGGCGCCGCCGCCCGGTGTTACGGGTGAGATGGGCAGCGGTGAGTCCAGCTGCTGCTGGCTAAACTCCTGATTGGGACTCTCGCGCGTGAACAGACCCATTTTGGATTCCGGTGCTGCTGTGCTGCCGCCGCCGCTGCTGGGCAAGCCGGGCACTTCGCTGTCCGTGCTGCTGCTGATCAGCGAATGGGCCACGGTGGGCGCCGCCGGACCACTGACCAGATGCGGCGGCGCATGCAGCGGCACATGCTGATGCTGGTGATGGCTCTGCTGCTGTTGCTGCTGCGCCACATGGTAACGTGGTATGTCCGCTTTGCGCCACAGCGTGATCTCCTGCTGCTTAAAGTAACGCCGATCCTCCGTGTCCATCAGCACAAGATTCAAAAAATATTTCACCGAGAACTTCTTGTTGATGTCGCGCATGGTGGGCGTCAGATTGTAGCCGGCCAGGAATACTCTAATGGGTATGCTCTCGCCCTTGACGGGCGCACCATCCATGATCTCGTACTTGGCAATGGTTTCGTTTTCATTGAAGATATTCGGGCCGGTGCCCGTGGATTCGCGCTTTATGATGGCTATCTCCATGTGCTTGATCTTGATGCGGACCAGCAGAAAGTAGATCTTCCCGATGATGGTGTCCTTGAGATGGTATTTGCTCTTGTTGTACTCGAACTCGATGTGCAGACAGTCCTCGATGCCCACCTCCATTTTGATGGGGTTATTCATTTCCGGATAACTGCAAAGCGTATGCACGGCAATGTCCACCTCCCGGGTGATGTCGCTAATCCGCCGGACAATTGTGGCGCGCAGAAAGTAACGTAAACGCACATTGGACCCGGCGTAGACCTCGAACTGCTTCTCCACATTGGGAAAGTCAAAGGGATAGCTATTGTTCTGTATGAGATCCCCGGGACGGGCCAGAGCCTTGGACAGGCATTTGAACTCATGGTGATTGCCACGGTCGTAGAACAGCTCGATTTGGCCAATGAACTCTATTTTAATGCCCTGATGCTCCAGTTTGCTGCCCGGCTTCTTGAGCGTGACGTTTACCTGGAAGCGAGGAGAGGTTGGATAAGTTAATATATCAGGGAATATGTGTAAGGTGGATGCACTAAGAGTGGGGTCTTATGATGCGGACGGGGAGGATGAACTTAAAGCTAGAACCTAGGCAGCAATGGGCTGGAGCCAGTAGTAGGAATTCCAACTAGGTTTGGGCTGGAGCCGATGGTGCTATCAAAGGAGCACTTGGATAGGGTAAGACTGCATATTCCCCACTTGGGCCTGGGCACAATTGTGGCTGGAGCTGGAGCTGGACCCGCTGATGCTATGGATAGAGAACTTGGAGAAGGTAAAAACGCGTATTTTCCACTTGGAACTGGGATTTACGCTAACAACTCTGGCTAAATTTGGCCTGGAATTCAAAGGAACACTTGAACTAGGTTAAAGCCCTTACTCCCCTCTAGGCACTAGACACAACTATGACTAGGTTTGGTTTGGAACTCCTGGTGCTATCAATGGAACACTTGGACAAAGTAGAACCGCTTTAAACCCTATTGGCACTGTGCCCAACCGCGACTAGGTTTGGCCTGGAACTGATGGTGCTATGGATAGAGCACTGAACTGAGCTGCTACTCCCCATTCGGAACTGGGCACAACTGTGACTAGCTTCGGCCTGGAACTGCGGGTGCTATCAAACCGCCTACTCCCTCCCAACTGTGACTCATGCTTGCCGAATCTGAAATATCGATCGAAATTTATTACACACTCTTGGATATATCTATATCTATAGCTACTTGCAGCTGCTACCCAGTCCTTAGGCGTATCTAAATTGCTTCCAGCTTCCAGCTTGACTATTTTCCAGTTCTCGCCGGGCTAAGCCCCTGTCGCTGATAAGAAACCATAACAAACGGAAGTTGTCAGCGGCCCCGACTCTGCACCCTCTGCGCGCTGCCACTTGGACGTCTTATCGAAGCCCTATCACCGCCTCCAATTCAGTTGCATGCTGTAATTATATGAGGTTCTCCCATGCTGCCACTGGGGCAATTGGTACCACAGCATATACATATATATATATAGAACTGATAACTACTCCTGTCCTAGTCAGATACTTCTACTTCTCCTAGTCCAACTGCCTCTTCTTCCCCGCCTGCTCCTCCTCATCTCAGGGATCCTTATCCTCCTTAACCGCCTTCGCCTCCTCCTACATCGGCTTCTCTATCACCTTATCCTGCCTTTACTCCTCTACCGCCTCCGCGTTCTCCTGGCTATGCTCAGAAACCGCCTCCTCGTCCTCATCTCCCGTCTCATTCTCCTCATCTATCGCCTCCGCCTGCTCCTGCATCTACTCTTCTACAGCTTTTTCCTGCATCTGCTCCGTTCCCGCCACCTCCTGCTCCTCCTCCGACTATTCTCCTAGTCAGTTGTGACTCCAACGCCACCAGCATCTACTCCTCTTCCTCCTCCTGCATCTGCTCCTCTACTACCTTCGCCCCTCCTGCATTTTCTCCTCACCTTCCCCTGCCTTCCCCTGTCTCTACTCATCTCCCGAATCCTCCTGCTCCTACTACTATCCTGTCTCCTTTTCTTCTCCTGCCTCCTCCTTCTGCATCTCCTCCTCTCTCCTGCCGTCTCCTTCTCCTGCTCCTATTACTATCCTAGTCAATTGTGACTCCTATGCCACCTGCGTCCACACCTCTATCGCCTCTGCCGCCTCCTACCACGACAACTTTCCTGTCTGCTTCTTTTCTTCCGCTTCGTTCTCCTCTTGCATCTGTTCCTCTCCCGCCTACTCCTGCATCTGCTCTCCCGCCATCTTCTTCCCAAGCGCCTGCTCGCCCGCCTCCTTCTTTTGCTCCTGCATCAACTCCTCTCCCGCCTGCTTTTACTCCTTTCCCGTCTTCTTTCGCTCTTCCTCTAAAGCCTTCGTCTACTCCTGCATCTGCTCCTTTCCAGCCTCGGCCTACTTCTGCATCTTCTCCTCCTTCAGCGGCCTCCTCCTGCCACTACTGCTCTCACGCCTGCTTCTCCTCTACCGCTCTCCATCGGGAGAGGATCACCGCCTCCTCCTACTCCTGCCTCTACTGCTCTCGCGCCATCTTCTCCAGCGCCTCCTCTCCCGCCTCGTTCTTCTGCTCCTGCACTTCTGCTCCTCTACGGCCTCCTCCTGCCTCTACTCTCTCCGTCTTTTCCTGCATCTGCTCCTCTCCCGCCTTCTGCTGCTCCCCCTTAGTCCTACCTTGCCGGACACTGTTTCGCCATCGTAGAACAGCAGCATCTTCTCCACTTTGCCATCCTCCCCCTTGACCTCGGCGGTCTTCTTGTTGTCGGCACCATCAAAGACAATCTCGATTTCGGCAGATTGGCCAAATCCCAGGAAATTCATAGTTAATTAGGCGTTTTTATGCTCTTTTCCACTGGCTGCAGCAGGCGCAGTCCGTTGACTTCTTCTTCGATTGGAATGTTCTTGTTGTTGTTTGTTGTTGTTGTTGTCGGTGTTGTTGTTGTTGTTGCACCCAAATCCCCACCGGATGATGATGTTGATTTTGTTATAAAACTTTTCGCCTGCCCCGCAACTGTAATTTATTGGGCGTTTTTGTTTTTGTGTGTGTGTTGGCTCTGCCTCTGCCTCTGCCGCTGCCTCTGCTGCTGCTGCTGCTGCTGTTGGTGTGTAACAAAAAAAATTTTCCTCCAAACGTATCGGCGATTCATCGCGCGGCCCTAAGAGAACCGCAACTACGCAATCGATATATCGTGCGATAGCTGCTGACGACGTGGCAACGCTGCGCAAATGCCGGCTTCAGAACGCTGCTGCCATCTGTTCGCATTCTTCGCTGGCAGCTTGTGACGTCACAAATTGAAGCTGGCAAAATGATGGTAAACATATCATATAAAGATTTGATCTTTCCGAAATTCAGTGTAGCGAAAGGTAAGGAAAAAATATAAGTGAATGTCAAAATTCAACGTTTTCGCTAGAAAAACACGGGAAATTTGGGTAAAACCGACCATGAATTGTATGAAAGCTAAAGCTAAAATCTTAAGTGTGTGTCAGATTAAAATGGAATAGCTTGAAAAAATATACGACAATTTTCAGTTGTATAAAAGCTACATGAAATAATGGTCTGATTCTTTTGAAATTTGGTGGATCGATAAATCATAAGAAATTTAAAGCGTGTTTAAAATTTATATGTAATATTTTAAAAAATATAGAAAATATGGGCAAACCCGATATTTAGATTTATGAAAGTTATTTGTTAGTGCTCCGATACTTTTGAAGTAGACCAATAGATCATAAGGAATGTACAATTTAGATGCATTATTTTGAAAACTATAACAAATATAGAAAAACCAGACTTTCCGTAATGATATGATCGCTATATAATTTAGTGGTTTGATCCCTTTGAAATTAAATGAATCGATAGACAATAAAGAATCTTATGAGTATCTAAAATTTAAATGTAATTACCAGAAATATATGGAAAATATTGCCAAACCTGTCTGTTTGTTGTATAAGAGCTATAGGATATAGTTGTCCGATACTTTTGAAATTTGTTTGAATGATAGTATGGAAAATTAAAGGTGTGTGAGACTTAAATACAATAGGTCAACCAATGTTGGAAATTTACTCAAAGTCGACTTCTTATATGGTGTTTCGATCCAACCGGTTTATTCGAACGGAGGGACTGGCATATAGACGGAAAGATGGTCTAATCCTCCAGAACCTTTCGATGAAAACTTTAACACACTTTCTCTTTCGAAAAGATTTCCCAAATCGACCCCAAATATATTATATATAAACATACATATATAGTTTTCCCTTAATCATACACATATTTAATTTATCGCTAAGACTCACGATTAAGCCATTATACAATACTTGAGACTTAATCGATTGTTGAGGATTTGTGTTACGTCACCGTGCTCTAGATATTCCTAGGTAGTTTCGATGAACATCAGGGCGAAGTGACACTTGAAATGGGGTCCAATCAGTTTGGGGCAACTTGCCAGGCTGGAGACACAGTTCCACAAGCATCGTAGATAGTCCAGTAAAATTATTAGGTATTTCCGAAAGTCACTAGTGGATTGACGTATTAATTTACTTGGAGCCGAATTGAGTAACTCTTGGCTAACCACCTTGTCCCGCAATTGTAGTCTATCGGTTTTCCTAGGGATAGTAAAGGCATTATTGAGTTTTATAAAGTCGACTTTAAGGTTTACCAGCGAAGATAGGCGCTGGCATCGGCAAAAGCTTTTGCTTTCTCTTGAATGGTGGTCAGTTCTTGGGCCATAACCAATCGTTTATGCACACTCATTAGAGATCGGGATCTGTAGAGTTCCAAAGATTCGGATTTCTAAAAAGTTATGGAACAAAAATTATAGGAATTTTATAAAAAACATAATGTAGTTTGGGTTTGGCGGTCTAGTCAAGGCAACTATGATAAGCTTGTTAAGGCGCTATCGAAGCAGCTTTTAAAGGAGCTTTTTCAAAACATAATTTTTATAAATCTATTAAGAAACGATTTCAATAGGCCTTGAGAAAGAATGAACTTATCAATGAACTTATTATGATTATTACGATTCAAAAAAAATTTTCAGAAAAAGGTTTAAGGGCAGATTCTTCGGTGCACTGAGGCTTTCCAAAAACATTTGAATGCTTTTTTGAAATTCTTAATTTTGATAAGACAAGGGGAGCTTACCAAGAAAAATATTACAAAAAAGCTTTTAGAAGAGCTTATCAGAAATGGAATGAACTAACCGAAAGCTTTCTTAGACCGCCCAAAATATCACAATGAGCTTTCGGGCAAGTTTCTAGAAGCTTTTCATTGGGAAGGCGCTTTCAATTTGAGGAACTTTTAAGCTTATAAGAACCAAAGTGTGCTTTTAAATCATGATCAAAAATTTGGGAAATAAAAGCTTTTTATGCGTGCTTCAGATTGTTTTTCCCAAAAGCTTTCTTAGAATCTTTTAATTTATAGAACTTTTATTCACAAACCTTAAATATTTTTTAAGCATCATCAACACACTTGGTGACTATATCAGAATGATATTTTTAAAAAGCTTCCCGAAGAGCTTTTAATTTGGGGAACTTCTAAGCTTATGAAAATTGTATCAACACAGCATGAATGAACTTTTTAAGATTTATCATCAGACTTAGGTAATGTACCTATATCTTTTTTAGACATATTTCAAGAAGCTTTTCGGTGTTTAAGAACCCTTTTGGGAAAATAAAGCAGTTTCGTAGAAGGAAGTAATGCAATTTTCATTATGTTTTCATGTCATTTTTTACTAAACATCTTTGGAGAACTTTACCATTTCCTTTAGCTTTAGGTTATGTTCAGACAATTGTTTATACATTAATCTGCTTTCTTTCAATTTAGCCTCAATTTGCTTGGTCTTCAAGGCCCGCTGATCCAGGCTCTGTCGAATATAGGCAATCTCCTCCTGGCTGAACAACAGCGTTTCGTTCTTCTCCAGCAGACTGTCCTTGAGATTCTCAATGCTCTCGGACACCTCGCGTTGCGCTTCGGAGAGCTGTTTCCGTTTGGTATCGCGATGCATTGAGATCTCCTTGGCCAATCTGATGCATTGCGAAAACATATCGTTAACGATATTTCGTTTACTTAAAATACACTCGGAGTATTTCTTTTGTTCCGTGGCTAAAACAAGCTGAACCTCAAGGGATCCAAATCAGCAGCTGTCCAACAAATAGACTATAGACGTAATACCCAACTACATACCAAGTTTTCAAATCTCAAAGCCGTATTCTTGACACTGGCACAATCCGTATTTACGGAACGCCAAACATCAAGCCAATTTTGCATTCTATTCGAGCCCACTGAAAGCTGTTTCTCAGCGGATTCTGATCCTGGATCTGCCATTATGGTGTGCGAATAAATTAAATACCTAACGAGAAATATCTATATATTCTATATATACGTCTGGAATTCACGAATTTCGAATTTTGAGCACTTTTTGTAGAGTCTTTGAAAGTAATATATATTTTTTGGTTGCCTTCTGATGGCTTACTAGATAATTAAAATCGAGCTACTATAATATCGGCTCGATTATATTGATATTCTCTAGAAATTTATAATGCCCAAGAGCAGGCATGGATTAGCTGATCAGCCCAAGAATTAAATAGCGACTGTCTCTTGAGTTGAAGAACTAAAAGCTTATCTAATATTATTTTCTTGTTTTATTATTTTTGGTTTTTGAAAAAGTGTGTGTGTTTTTTGTGGAACTTCTGACAAACGAAAATAACAGTAAATTCGATACTATACTTTATATTTTTAACATAAAAGTCAAGGCAACCCTGATTTGATATAATAGGGGCATCATAGTCTGCATAGAATATCAACATGCAACTTTTACGCCATATAACGTCGGTGTTTATCATCCGATCGTTCTGAAATTTTCAGAAGAGTTTTATAACATATTCAGAAATATATATTTGTAAATTTAATTTAAAATTTTAAGTCATTATGTGGAAAATTGTACAATTTATGATCACTTATTGAATTATCGGGATATCATATTTGGATGAAAAAAAATTGAATTGTTATTTCTTTATAGTCTCTCTGGGTGCCTACATATTGAATTTCATAACACTAGCATAAATTTATGGCTGCTGTACACACATTTCGTTATATTCCTGAAAAATTAAGGAGTGTATCAAAATTTTGGGATATGTAGTTTTTATCAAGAATCATATATACCAAATTTGAAGCTGATAGCTCTATAAATGCACAAGTTATGGCCATTTTATCGAAAAACGTTTTTATGGATTATTGTCCGAATAGGGCGTGGCATCCAAAATTTCAAACAAACTTGATCTATGTATGCTATAAGCGGATCTTCATGCCAAGTTTAAAGTCTTGCTCTTATTGTCTCCAAAATCGGCGCGTTTTTTTAGATGGATATATGGGCATGGCTATATCGACTCTGCTGTTGATATCGATCAGGAATATATATATTCTTTATGGGGTCTGTCACGCTTCCATCTGCCTGTTACGTGCATTCCAAAAAAAAAAAAATTATACTCTTCATACCATTTTTCAATTGGAATCAGGATATAATAAGAATAGATAAGAAAAACTAAAACTCTATTCAATCCAGATTAATTATTCAATATCTGCCAAAGTTTATATTCGATTGGAATGAAATTTTCAGAATATGTTCTTAGCTTCTATTTATGTAGATATACTCAAGACAAAGATGAATTTTTTGAAAATTATAACTGTAATCGTTGTATTCCTTTTACAGGCGTGTAAGTGGTGAGGTCAAAAATCTGCAAATATCATATGCTTGCTAATATATATGAGTACCTCTGTACCAAATTTGATAATACTTACTTTACAATTGTGCTTTTTAGTAGGTTTTAATAGTATTACAGGGGAGCACGTACAGTTAAACAAAATTGAAAATTGACTTAAGCTGCATATGATATAGATCCATCTATGTACTAAATTTTATGATCCTAGCTTCTAAAGATCCTGAGATATAAGCAAATAAATTTGAAACGTAAATTTTTAGGCAACCAAACTTAATGGAAATTGAGAGTTTCTTCCAGTTTTCCATGCAGACTCTTAGGAAATACATTCAAATATAATGATAATTGAGATTATCCTCCAGTTTTCCAACCGGGCAAAACTTTTAAGGAAATAAATTGAATTTCAGATTTTGTAAAAACCTTACAAAATTCCTTCAGTTTACCATGTGGTTTTAACTCTTAGAAAGTTCAGCCAAATATAATGAAAATTTAGGTATTGCTGCAGTTTCCTATCCAGATTAGATTCTTAGAAAATTGAATGAAAATTTCAGATTACCTCTAGTTTTCCATTTAGAATCTTACGAAATTCGTCCATTTGTTATGAAGTTGTGGTTTTCCTCGAGCTTTCTATGTGGTTTTATCAGCCAAATATAATGAAAATTTGGGTATTCCTGCAGTTTTCCATCCAGATTAAGCTCTAAGAAATTTTAACCAAATATAATGAAAATTCCAGCTGTTCTTTCAGTTTTCCAGAACACTTTCGAAGCGTTTTGAGGAAAATGATAAACGTTTATTGTACAAATCTTATATTCTTGGTTAAAACAACCTCGACAGAGACAGAGTTAAGACATAATTTAAATAGATTTATAAGTATTATATAATGTATGTTATGTATGTGTGTGTGTGTGTTGTGTGTGTAAATGATATACTAAGTTTAACTATTCATCCATAGATATAGCTGTTGCGTTCGATTTCGTGCGTGCACACGCTGGTATGGGATCGGCTTTATATATATATATATATAACGATATATAGTTAACGATATATTCTACAAGTTTAGCGTACTTTGGGCAGCGGTTCCTTGAGCATTGCTGTCCAGGCCGTTGGATCCTCCACATTCTCCACCTGATTCCTGCCCAGGCACTTGCCCTGCGCCAGGAGCTCCGCGAACTGCGCGACCAGCGGATCGCGTCCACACGAGGCCATGGCTATCACCGTGTCCGCATGATTCACAAAATATGCGGCAAATTTGAACTCCTCGAGATCACCATCGATGATGACGTCATCGTAGGCCCCGTAGCCCGCATAGCGCAGACCCTTGCCGAAGAACATGGCCCAGAAGAAGGGCACCGCCTTGGATTTGGTCACACCGCCGGCCATGTTGATGGCTGCAATGCGTCCATGGTACTGGGCCAACTGATAGTGTCCAATGTTGACACGTGACTGGGACAGGCCAAAGACATGGGCATTGGCTATATCGCCGCCCACATAGACATCGGGTATGTTGGTCTCCATGAAATCGGTTACATCAACCGATCCGTTCTTATTGATACGCACACCGGATTTGGCCATAAAGCTGGTGTTCAGCGTGGAGCCGGTGCCCATGATGAGCATGTTACAGGGTAAACGTGTTTCATCTGGCAACACTACTTCCGTCACCTTGCCCTCATCATCGCCCACAATCTCCGTAATGCCGCTCTCCATAATCATGGTCACCTTATTGTCCCTATAAAGCCGTAGCACGCGCTCGCCAATCTTATCGCCAAATGCCAGCTTGACGGGCACATCCTCGCGTGCCACCACCGTAACACTGGCCACTTTGGAGACCAGATAACCAGCTGCCTCCAGTGCTATGAAGCTGGAGCCCAAACAGACGACATTCCAGTCGGGTTGTATGGACTCTGTTATGTTCTTGGCATCTTCATATTCCCGCACGGTCATCACATTCTTCAATTTGTAACCCGGTATGGGTGGTCGGAACGCCGCACAGCCGGTGGCTATGAAGATCTTGTCATATTTGACCACATAACCATTGGAGCAGTGCAGCTCCTTCGGTGTGGTCAGCAATTTGTCCGCACTGACGCCGGTCCAGACCTCAATGTCGTACTCCTTGTAGAAGTCAGCCGTACGGTATTCCAACTTGTCAATTTCCGTAGACATGGCCTTGGATACTTTGATCCGATCATAGGGTAAATAGTTCTCACGGCACACAAAGATCAGCCGTCCGGTGTAGCCCTCCTGGCGCAATGTTTCCACGCACACGGCACCGGCTGGGCCACCGCCGACCACTATGAAACAACGCTCATCCTGCGGATCACGCTTGACCATGTTCTTGAGGCGTTTCGTTTTGGCTAAATCACTTTGCTTGGCACGCACCATGACCTGACCCTCGGTGACATCGACCTTGTAGCAGGGCAACGAGTCCAGACCCGGGAAATCCTCAATGTCGCCCGTCTCCAGATTGAAACAGGCGCCATGCCAGGGGCAACGTACGCGTCCGGCGCTCAGCACGCCCGTTTGGAGCGGCGCCCCGTAGTGGGTGCACTTGGAGCCGACGGCCTGAAAGCGTCCGTTCTGCTTGACCAGCAATATGTTGGTGTCCTCGTCGAACTCCATCTGCTTCATCTCATTCTCCTTGAGATCCCCCACCTTGCAGATGGCCCGGGGTTCGGTGTATTCGTCAATTGGTTCTGTTGTGGTTGTTGTTGTTGTGGTTACTGATCCTGATGCGGCCATTTTGTTGTTGCACTTCGATTGGTAGGAGCCAACGGTACCTGCAACAGTTCCCAGAAACAAAAAGAATCGATTTTCATTAACTTTACTTAATTTGGTCACTTTTCGATTAAAAATTGATTTGGATTTCGGTTTCGATTTCGATTCGGATTTCTCAAGTAGACTCTGTTTTTGGAGTGTGGGGAACTCTGTCAAAGTCAGATTTTCTTTTTTATGACAATTTGAATTCGAAGTAGAAAGTCACTTTTCGGAGCTACACTGAAAAAAACTATGGAGTAGCTTTGAAATTTGATATGAAAAGTGCGAAAGAAGCTGAAGGCATCTTCTCAGAGGTATTCCGAAATAGATCTAAAATCTTATGCGTATTATGATATCGAGAAGAATCCAAAATCCATCTAAAGAGTTATATAGATATGCTGATATAGACAAATACGTATGAAAAATCATTATTTTTTTTATCCTAATACGATCTGCCAAAAATTTAAAAGGTGTCTATAATATCTACGAGTCTTAACATAATGTTTTGAGTTTAGGATTATATATTATTGACTATGTCATAAAGCTATCCTGGTAGTTTCGGAATGATTGGTTCATAAATATCCAAGTTATATTATCTAGAAGTTGCCGGAAACGAGCCAAAATGACAAAAGGTGAAAAATTCACAGTCATTTAAACTACTTGAAGACATCCAATTTGGCAGTTAGGTTAATATTGGTAAAGTGTAAGATGTATTTCTCAAATTTTTGATGACTAAAAACTGAATAACAGCCCCAATTATTGAGCTATATATTACTATCTTGAGTTTGTGCATCTAAAATTGTGCGCTTAAAACATTCCAAAAATTTCACAAAAATTAGAAGAAGAATTTCACTTATTTAGTGAGCTCGAGGGTAACTCGATTCTTGAATCGATCTACTCGATCCTATTTGACATTTTATCAGTAGGCTTTTATTTGTATAATTAGAATACCAAAATGAAGGGCGTGATCAAAAATCTTTAAATGACATGGACTTGCTTGTATATATATGCACAATTGTACCAAATTTGCTGAATATATCTATACAATTGTACTTAATATTAGGTTTTCTATTAATTACAGATGAGCTTGGATAGTTAACTAAGATTGAACATATACGTGATCTGCATAAGGTATAAATACACCCGTGTACCTAATTTGATGACTCTAGCTTTTATGGATCCTGAGATTGACAAGCAAATAGACAGTCAGATGGACGAACGGCTTGTGGAACGGAATGTGGCTTAATCGAATCCACTATTGATGCTCATCAATCATAGATATGTTAATTTTGGAGTCGAAAATGCCGCCTTCTATGTGTTATATACGTTTGAACAACATTATCGGTATATGATACTGATTGAGACGGAAAAAACCGATTTCTTTATAGAAAAGATTTTACCCATATTTGTGGTATAGTTGGAGGGATTTTGATGAGTTCTCATAAAATGGCAAATCCAAGAAATTCAGTTTTTCTAAACAAGAAAATATTTTTTGCTAATTTTGTTTTTCAATCCAATTTTGGCTTCTATATCTAAATGAACTTCGAATTTCATATAAAATTTTAACATTTTTTAAAGATATCTTGAAATCTGTTCCATGTTTTTCGCGCAGTGTACGCTGTTATCAAACCCCATGAGAAAGCCGCTTTGATTTGAGCCCAAAGATGGGTTCAGTTGAAAATATGTTGTGGTCGCGTCCAGAACCAGTTGCTCTCTTCGTTGCGATGGCCCTGCTGATGGGCCTAACTCCGGGCCTACTGGGCGCAGTGGCCGGTGGGAGTGGCACTGCGGCGTCTGTGACAACCGCCGAGCAGCAGCTGGAGCTGCGGCTGAGCACGCTGCTGGTGCACAAGCAGCTGCTGGTGGCGGAGATTGCACGGATCTATCGGGGGCGCTTTACGGCGGAGACGCCGCTGCTGCTGGAGGAGTTGCAGCAGCAACTGCAGAAGATTGACATGGAAATCGAGCAGGTGAAGGGCAAGACGCAAAGGGCACAGGATGCACAGCAATTGGTGCTGACGCTGGCAGCGGATTTTGAGTATTTGCAGCAAAGATTGGATGAGATGAAGCAACAGTTGCAGCAGCTGGATGCCATGCAGGGCAATAGCAGTGCGAGTGGCAGTTGGAATGGCAGTGCCAGTGAGAGTGGCAGCAGCAGCAAGCAGTCTGAACAGGAAGCCACTGGGTCCACGGTGGGCAGTACACATTTCTGGACACCTTTGGTTACCATGCCGGAGACATCGCCCAGTGGCATTGCCCAGCCCGCTGCAAGTTCACCCTCGCTCATCAGGCGCCTCCTGGCCATATTGCGTCCCAATGCTGCCACATCGGCAACTGCCACTGGTTATGTCCGAGACGCTGGCACCAAGGGAAGCGGCAAGTTGCAACTGCTCAGCGCGGAGGAGCTGCTGCCCCAGTTGCAGCTGCAGCGGCAATTCTTGGATGATGCCATCCGACGTCTCGAGCTGCTGCCACACCGGAAGAGCCCACAGGAGGTGAGACAACGCATTTGAAAGGATCTATAGCTAAATCTGTATAATCATAAGATATTATTTATTATAATCTTAATGGAATTTCGAGAAATTTGAAGATAAAACTAAAATTGAAGAAATGTCAAATTTTTAACATATTCTTAAGTTGTGATTATCCGAAATATCTATGGAAATGAATTAATGAAACTGATCTCCGCCAGATTTTGCCTATTTTGAGTTATTCCCGAGTCCAATCGATTGAGTTTTGACCAAGTTATGGAGTAAAAATATCTCCGAAATATGCGTTCTTAAAGAAATAGCGATATCTCGGATATCTCGGAAATATGTTGTTTTTGAGAAATGGAAATTTCGATGCAGAATCAATCCTTAGCCCAATCCGAGCATTTTGAGGCATTTCCGAATAATATCGGTTGAGTTTTGCCAAAGTTGGGAAAGAGTGCCCCCAAAGCTTAGGAAGAACCCAAATTATATCCGAAATATCAGATTAAGAAAATCAGAATTTTGTATTGAATCAATCTCTAGCAGCTTGAAGTAGTCCCGACTTAATACGGTTGAGTTCTAGTAAAGTTGTGGAAGGGGATCCCAAATTTAAGGAAAGCCCGAAATATCTCGGAAATATGTTGTTTTTGGAAAACCTAAGTTATCTCCAAAACATGCAATTTTTAAGATATTGCGACATTAATGCAGAATCAGTCTCTAGCAGATTCCGAGCATTTTGAGTCGGGAATATCTCAAGTTGGTTGAGTTTTGATTCAAACTGAACATATCTTTCCATAGAACCCCCTCCATTAGAGTATTCTACATTCCACTTCTCGAAAGAAGAGCAAATTTCGTTTGCTCTTGTTGGACCCCATTTAGAAATGACCAAACATATTGATCTTATCTGATTTTCGGCGATTAAGCGATATAGATTTAAACAAATGTTTGAGGAAGCAATATGCAGACATCTGTGGGTTTTACCCCGATTATAGGTGAATGAACAAAAATATGAATGACCCACCGACCGATTGACCACCGATGGCCCATAAAATGTCTATTTCAGAAACAAGTAAAGTCCAATGAATCACGTTCCGATACGATTTGAATATAAAACTAGTTTACAAATTGAAATTCAGTCTCAAAGTTAGAAAATTTCGATTAATTTAATTTCTATGGTAATTTTCCCTGTATTCATTCATATATTTTTTTGTGGTACGTCATTGAATGTTATCGATAAGACCTGATATTTTTTTATGGTAAGACTAACTGTACGATATATATACAATTCATTGAGCAAAACAAGTTAGAGGAATGTTCCAGACGAGGGAGGTCTAGGGAGTGGGTGCTATTTGTATAATCAATTTAGTGGCTCTTGAGGGTAATTGATAGAATTTGGAGAATGCGAAAGAGGCTGAGGGGGAAATATTAAAATTCTGCGCAATTTTGATAATGGTTTCGGGAGGGATTTCTAAATGATCAATTTCCGGTAATTTTTGTTTTTTGTTGATAGAAATATTAATATTACCCTAACTCCGAAATGTGAATTTTTTACCAAAATATATATTTTGATCGAAAATGAATACCGAATAAGTATTTCTGGACCTAAATCTAGTGTACTTTTGGAGGGGGGCAGTTGATCGAAAACAACTTGAATTCCAGAAAAATTAAAATATCTCTATATATATATATATATATATATATAT